>PVYE01006661.1:0-20258 GCA_002995055.1 Rhizopogon rudus
TTGCTCAGGCTTAGCCTACGACTGTAAGATCTCATTCTGTCACATTGACATGCACTCCTTGCCAGTGCCAGTCAACCGCTTTAGCCATCGCAAACGGATAACCCGAGTGCGCGCCATGATGCGGTATGAAACACAGCAACCCCAGTCGTTTTGCGCATTGAACTGAAGATTTTCACCGTCATCATCTTTAGACTTACTTTTAAGTTTGCTCAAGAAGCCTATTTGAAAGCTGTCATGCCTGTGAGTTTTTCTCGTGTGGGAGAAAGTACTGAGCGCAATCACAAAGTTTCTATTGGGTTAAGTAGTATCTAAAAAACGTTTTATGAACGCCGCCGGTCAGTCTACCCTGCATCTTGTTGTCACTCGCTACAGATGCTGTAAACGCCTACCTCTGAGACGTGTACGAAACAGTCCTTGGTAACTTATATGGCCGTGCTTCAAAAATCCCTTCCTATTTTCTTGTCAACGACTTTCAGAGATATCCGATGGCGGTATTATACCAATCGTCTCAACTGGTTCGTGAGTTGAATTTACCAGTACGTTGTGCTTGTGTGTTTACTTCGGACAGTTGTGGGGTTGGTCGTGGTGCATAGCATTGCTATACTCAGCACCGTCTTCAGGCTTGTTTACAGAGGTTGGACGCGTCACTTCTGGTGGGAAGATGGGTGGGCGGCATTTGCACTGATCTCAGACGGTAAATTTCCTTGCACGCTCCGTTTCTGAATTTGACTGAAACAACACACAACCCAGTTACTTGCCTGGCATGTATCTGGATCGACTCCTCGATCAGTTGTGAGTATGATTCGTATTCCCTAAGGTTAATGCAGGTTCATATCAGTCCCAGCATGGACCCTCGTAGTGGCTTTCACTTCCGTCCTGTGGTGCGCATTACACCTCACACGACTTCACTCAGTTACATTTCTAACTCATTGGTCCAGGGCTGCGCGCATGAGCGTCATCTTCTCCATCATCCGAATCGCCAAACACATTGTCTCCAAGGTCCACAGACAGGTCACCTATATCATAGTAGTATCATTTGCGTGCATGTGGGCCGCACTCATTGTACAGAAGCTCAACGCGTGCTTCCACTCATGTCGGATGGGCAAGCCGCTTGCGCTCTTACAACTAGTTAGTGAGTACATATTTACGCGTTTTATTGCTGCTACAGTGCTCAGGTCTTACCCCTTGCAGCGGACGTTGTCGCGGATTTTTCACTCGTTGCTGTGCCACTGCACCTCTTGAAAAATGTGGGGCTCTTACGTGGCAGAAAAATAATGCTCCTATCCGCGTTCAGCTCATCTATTCTAATCACTATGATCACAATCCCGCACTCGATAATCCTCTTCAGGCCCCACACGCACGGGACGCTCATCTTCGCACATGTCAAGGTAAGCAAGCCTCCGTCCTTGTACTTTTATGCGGCATCCAATCTCCCATCCTATGACAAATAGGCCGCCCTCAGTCTCGTCATTTGTAACCTCCTGGTGATTGTTACCTTCGCATACCGCCTGTTCCGTAAGGAAACGTTTGATCCCGACCAATCGCTCGAATCCCCTGACATCTTCACCACGAGCATCATCGTGGTGCAATCTGGGGCAACGAAGTCGAAGATGGAAGACGAAGGCGTGCTTTGTGCCGAAGAGGGTACTACCATTGAGTGTTTACCAGAAGCATTGAAGAATGGCGAGTAAAGATCATTGGCGAGATTGTTAACATCAGGGTCTGTTTCGTCTTCTGTGCGACTCTATGTCAAGTGTACTACGTTCAACTACGGTATAAATGGATACTGTAGTCTCTATTCGATGTATGTAATGTATAGCATTCCCGTTATAAACGTATTTTCTCCTGCGCTCCGAGTCGCTCTCGCGTTCTTAATTGAAATTGGTGTAATCATCGTGAAAGGGAGCGCTGCTGTAACGAGGAGAACTTCTTGCACACCGAGGATTACAGTTGAATCATCAGTCGATGCTTTCATGACTGTCGAATCAAACTCCTATGTAGGTCATTCAAAGTATCTTTCATGCAAGAAGAGCAGGTAGGTGCACTGTTTGATACTGAGTGATACCTCGAGCCTCATGTAACAGGGGTCAGCAATAGCGTCATAACTCGCATTCAAAGAATTGATTTCGGGGGGAGGTCCTACAGGTTATGTTGTACAATTACCATCCGTGAACGATGTCTAAGTTTTTCAGTGGGTATAGCGGTCCTATGATATTGAGTTGAACCGCCGGTGCCGAACGTGCTTGCTCTGAGGCTCGCTCATCATTTTGGCAATTTAGGAAACTTGTCGTAGTATTGAAGGACAAAGCTTTGGTTAATCAGGAAACAGAAAGATAAATAGATGTGATAAATAGACGTGAGAGACGCTGGACAGCTGACTTGTGGGATATTGATGATCTTTGGAAGCCAATCGGGAAGAACAGCACCTGAAGTTCAACTTCTCTGGGGGGGTGGTTCAAGTGAGGCTTGGTGAATGGCGGTGATCAATCGAGGGGAAACGGAGTGAGAATCCACCTACACGTGGTTAAGTATTTCTCATGTCCAGCTGGGTAGTAGCGAGCTGACAAGTAACATCACAAGTATATTATTGTATAGGCGATTTCTGTACCGTTGTCATTGAGACAGGGACGTGAATTCTTGAATACCATGCTATACCATGACATGGGCCATAGCAAGAGCCGCTATCTTTGATGGCGGCAGCGATCGATCGACGGCAAGGAAATCGATCCTTACTCCACGGAAAAACCGCGTGTTCCTGAATACTTGCTCGAAGAGTGTTGTTCACTTTCTATTCATTTGTGAGCTTCGAGGATTCAGTAATCCTTGCGGAAAACACGGGCTGCAGGCGACCGGGTTAGTTTTCGGCGACTCTTGATAGTGATGTTGGTGTCAGGACATGACAGAGACGGCATGTAGTCCAAGGAACTGTCGTGTTCATGAATATGACTGTGTTGGGAGACGTTCGACAAACACCAGTGTTACAGATGAGAAGGCGAGGACTATAGTGATGAGTCTCCCTTGTCCGATAATCATGTAGACAGCCACCAGTGGCATGTATGGTCACCGCAGTGGTTAGGATTCCATTGAGCACCGGTGTCGGACAGCCATGAAATCCCTCGCAGTTTACACGAGTTGAGCTGGATGATCGAGGCGAGGAAGACATTTACTTTTCGCTGCGTACCTTCTCGATCTGAAATGAGCGTGTCATTTGTTGGTACATAGTACAATGGGATTAGGTAAGCAAACAATGGACAGCTCCCCGAGGAGACGAATTTGTGCATGACTGGGCGTTTGTGGCTAACGCTCACTATCCTTTCCTCGCCTTATTCCTTGGAGCCATCCTTTATTTTCACCAGCCTGCTCCTAATATCCGGAATCTCGTTTTACGAACGCTTCACGAAAACCAGTGCTCATCTCGCCAACCGATCGCGACTGAACGCCTCAACTTCAGCTCATGGCCCAACCTTACTATGACGGACATCCATTGGAGGAGTATTTGACAGGTGCGCAACAGTTGTTACCTCCGCCATCTTTGATCGTTGCCCATTCTCACGTCGTCGCAGAGTCGGTGGGTGAAGCCCCCGAACAAATGCCTGGAAGCTGTCCGCTTTTCTCACTAATGCAACATACGGAGTCGCCAGTAGTCTTCAAGTTCAGTGCTGAGATTGAAAAATTATGTTTCATTATTCTTGACGCGCTACAGGTGGGTTCCAACTTTATAGCCGTAACACCGTTCCTGAGCTCGCATATAAATATCCTTATATCCTCGGTCAAACAACTTCACTCTTCTTCACCTGCGATGTAATGCAGTTCCTCAAGTCGCTCTTTACTTCTGACCGAGTCTCGAAGCGTACACAAGCTTTCGCTGAGCGCTTCAAGTATGCTATCATCTCCTCTTCCCTCCTGTCTCCTGGTTTCGCGTCCACCCCAGCCCCTCATCCACATCGTCGTTCGTTTTCACCCTCGTTTCCTGGGAGGCTCGCCAGCAATCACAGCAGAAGTAACAGCCTGACTGAAAGCTCAGCGACCGATCAAATCTCTCTAACGATACCCACCGAACCCGAAACACATGTATGGCCCTTAACCCTTTCCGTCACTCTTGCTGCGGCTGCCCTCAGTGCCCGATTTTACTCTCTGTTTGTTCTGTTGCTCGTTAGCACACTGTATTATATGCATATTCATCGATGGGATCTACATTCTAAACCTGACATCATTACACCTGTGAGTCTTGCAATTGCATATGATGGGAAGCGTACTTACCACTCCTTTTTTGCAGTCACTGGAAGCATTACAAAATTTAATTACAGCGGGCAAGGTATGGGACGCCGTTGTTCATGATACCCTGGATACACTAGAAAGTGAAGAGCGAAGGTAATTCCTATGACATCACCGAAACGCGTATCCTGACCACGTCGCCTGTAGCATCTTCTACGGACCCATGACGCCTTCCTCGTCCCTCAGGGTAGCACTCTCAACTTCCTTGCTCACGACCCAAACCCAATGTGACAATGTTCGCCAACTGCTTTCCGCTATTGCATCTCCACCTGAGCTTGCGCAGCTCTCGGAGATGTATGCTCCGGCATCACCTATGAAACTCACGTTCTGTCTTAATAGCGATCACCACCGACCGCTTTCTCTGCCAGGTTCTAGGCAAGGTGCAAACACCACTCCCGTCGATCAGAAAAGGTCGACGTGGAATGGGACCTACTCTGCTCTTGCTCAGGCAGGAAGTCCCACATCCCATATTGCAAAAAGGAGGGAAAAGCGGAGATCCGATCTTAGCTCACTCCTTGACGTTGAGTCACCATCACGAAGAAGCAGTGTCAGTGCACCCACGAGTCCATCTCCTCCCAAACCACTCCTTGATGTGGTCGAAGAGGACGATGGTCACCTTGGCAACGCTTCTTCGCTACCCGAGGGCGAGGATACTTTCTTCGGGGTCGCTGCCCTTGATCTGCACCGAAAGCGTCGGAGCCGGGGCATGAGCAAATTCGTCCATAATTCTGCTGTACCATTATTTAGGAGTAACTCTGACTCGAGGCGCCTTCCAACAATGTCCCCTGCTTCAAAATACACAAGCATGCAACCAACACGACATCCGCTCTCGATTTCGTCCTTGAACCAAGCACTCCAATGTGCTCTTGCTTCGAAACGATACGCATGTTCCCATTTACTGGCTCTCCGTTTCGAAGAGGATGAAGATGATGCTTACTGGGAGGACGTGCGTTCGCTCATGAGCCTCCTTACGACTACATTAGTCGATGCCTCCTCGAGACTTACCGAGGTTCTGGAGGAGGTGGAGGAACGACATTTGAAGGACGAAGCTGCATCGGACTCATCCGACGTACAACCTTCTTCACTATTATCACCTCCAGTCTCCACTCACCCTCTTTGGCATTCGATCTCTCAAATCACATCTTTCGCGCCACTGCCCAGTGATCTTGCACGGTTTGCAGTCCACGTCGATGCTATTTCTTCTGCTCTTGATGAGGCACGAGATCACCTCGAGCAATGCGTATCCTCCCTGAAAGAAGAGCCGTCGTTCGACCATTCTTCACGTCTATCAACGTCCTCTGTCGAGGAGCTTTCGAATCACCCCGCACTCCTTGCCTATGAACGCTTGCGACGTGAGCTTGGTCTTGCCCTGCGGGAGTGTGAGCGTGGCCGGGAGAGGCTCACAAATGTCGTACTTCCACCGCATAGCTCCTCTGCGGAAGAACCAGAAGACCTACCTACCTTGGCTCCTGACATGGGAAGCGACGATTCTGATAAGCCCGATGAAGCACCATCAGGTGTAGATGCGCAAAACGAGGACGTCGGGCTAACGGTGATTTCCCCGGCTGGAGAGACGTTTGATGTAGATGATGCGTCGCCTCATCTGTTGTTAACGGCTTCATCGCATCATCTGCCTCCACCTGGTATTGAGCAGGTGTTTGAAGCCGAGACGGGAAGCTCACCTGCATTTAGTCGCGAGCGCTCGAGGTTGACGAGGGAGGAGCGGATAAATCTTGCGAAGGCACGGCGGGAGAGTGGGAGTGAGGTGCCTGTGTCTTCTAAGATTGAGCGGTGGGGGCCTGGCGGGGAGGTGGTGCAGGAGCTTAAGGATGTGATATGGAAAGTGGGAGAGCGACGCCGGCGGATGACGGAGGAGCAGCTGAGAAGCGCGGCTTCGTCGATACCGGCGCCTAGTCATGGGGGCGTCACACCGATGGAGATTGTGCAGCAGGGTGGGGTGGGGCCATAGTGCATGCGTATATAACTTAAAGCTCGTGTTAATGTTATTGATTGACGTGTCCATGTTTGACGCAGTCACTAGGCGCTTGTGCTGGTACTCCTCTGTTGGGTGTTTCCAGATTTGATATGACAGCGTCTCGTTCATGAGATGAACAGGTAACAATATCTAGTTACTTATAAGAAAGGTTAAACCGAGGTTAATGTGATAAAGTTTCAAGTTAATTTTGGTTCAAGGCGAATCCCAGAATCCACCCCAAAGATGCATATCTCTCCCTTGCCCTTCCCTCCACTCCTCCCGCAATATGTGCTGTCCCTGCACAAGTCTGAGCTCTCTTCCCCTCATTCTTCTGAGCTGCCGCACTGGCTCGGCTGCATCTAGCTCATCATCAGTAGCCGTGCACTCTTCAGGAGGAAGCCGCGCCGCAAAGGTATTCGTGAGTTCAAGGATCGAATGTGTCTTATGTAGAGCAGCAGCAACTGCGAATGATAGCGGGGTCTGCGAATGAAGCACTGATGATGATGGGTCGAAGTGGCCGAGGGTCAGTGCTGAGAACAGATCGCCGACTCCGGAGAAGTATCCTGGGATCAGTGGGACGACTCTGGCGTGCACTGTGGAGAGAGAGCTTGTTCCGACGGTGTGGGACGAGCAGATGCAGAAGAGATATCTTTTTTGGTTATCTGTGGAGACTGGTGGCTGCATGGTTTGAGGAAGTACCTCGGATAGCCAGGGTTGTAGGGGAATAGATGAAATGACGACGTGTGGAACCTGCTTGTGCAGGATAGATAGGGCATCGCGGAGAGCGCTTAGAGAACGGAGTCGCACACCGGTAAGAGTCCTTTATCATGTCAGATAGTATCGACCTGTAGGGGAATGTGCTCACTCGACTTCAAACCAGTTGGGTGTGATGATAGTGGCAAAAGAAAGCATGCCTTTGTATATGGGTATTACATCTTGTGATACGTAGAGCTTTCCCGAGTCGCCGAGCACGGCTGTATCCAAAACAAGATAAGAAAAATACTCGGTGGTGAGGCTTAAGGGAACTTACGATCTAGGAGGTATATAAGGTGTGGGTTAGCTGACTTGAGCTTCTGCGCAAGGTTCCTTATGACTTCCAAAGCAGCAGCGTTTGGTATATAACCTGTGAGAAGTCTACGAGGGGCCAACAAGCCAGTCTCATCCATCGACTTGAAGATCGATGCGAGTTCTTCTGCAGATGTTCTGGTTCCAGCAAAGCGCGCATAACCTATGTCCGAGACATGATATAAGCTGTGATGTAGAGCCTGCGGCAAAACCCACCAGTGTGGTTTGAAAAATTCACGGTGTTGACCACCTGAGCACTGTCATAATACTTCCTGGTAGAGATGAAATATGACAGACGTACATCAACATCATAGCCTATACATTGGAGGGGGAATACGGCAGCCTTTCCGCCGACATAGCCATATGCGACATGAGACTGGATGCTTAAAATCCTGTCGCTGGAGTCTAATGGGTGCTCGCTGCGTGGCATTAGCTGGGGTGTTTCTAGGATGTTAGACCTAGGACTGTCGTTCTCTGGCTTTGATTCTATAGCCATCATCGATACCGGTGACTCCGACGGAGAGGCTTGACGGAGCGTGCTTTGCCTATTACATGATTTCCATTTTTGGAATAATGTTTTCCACGTGGCTTCGGAGGAGGCTCCAGCCAGTCAGGCTTGCAGCACGTCACGTTGTTTGCTTTTCTACGTTGTGGTATGTCTGACGGTACAAGGTCTGGCTTTCTTCCTCCTTAGAGTCCTGCAAAGCTTATAATGTCCTAGTCTCCGTCAAACCTGGCAGGATGCACTGGACGGGGCTGAAGCCACTTTCCGCCAGCTCCTTTCTTCTCATTCCTCGTCAGAATGGAAGCATATTTCTTTAGCTAGCGATTCCTCGCCAGGCAAGGGAAAGTCGCGCGCTTCCACAAATCCTGAGCTCACCGATGTCGTCGTGCACCGTAAAGCCACAAAGTCTGGCGAAAACGTATACAGAGTCGTCCTCGATGTCCCAATTACAGACCAATCTGCTTCTCTCGACGCGTGGAAAGCCGTCATCACTACACCGGAACTTAGACAGGAGTGGGACCCTGCAGTTGAGAGCGCACAACTGGTCGAGATGTTTGATCGCCAGACACGGGTGTCTAAGACTAATTTTACGCTTGGTTGGCCTGCCAAGTTCGTTATTTTATGTTTCAGTTCTCGGTGTTGTATTGATTTCTATACAGTCCGCGAGACGCTGTACAGATTTCACGCATCTACCAGGATACATCTACGATAATAGATATTTCCACCTCATTGCCACGTTCATCCGATGAGCCAGCATATTTGAGGCCATCTCCTCCCTACGTAAGATCAAATGTTGCACGTAAGTCGTTCCGCTGTCCCATTCTCGCTCCACTAAGAATTCCCAGTGTTCGCTTGGTGTATCCAACATGTTCATCCATCCCCCGCCCCGCAGTCTAACTCGCCAGCCGGTCAGATCAAAAGGCGTATGTCGACTTTCATTGCACAACCACGTCTACGCATTACATGCTTCTGGCAGCATGACCTTCGTGCGATCTGGAATTTCGGCTCTGCTTCCAGCGTATGCCAGCAGCTGTGCACCATGATGTTGGGTTTGTATAAAACTGTTTTAGTGCGTGGCTCGCGCATACCTGTCCTTGCGGGACACGGATATGGCGTTAGCATTGAGAAAATACGGTTTCAGCTCGACAGGCAGGCACTTGCTATTGAATACGTGATACACTCAGAGGAAGAAGACCACTCAGTGGAGACAAATCAAGGCCTGGACGTCGTTAAGGAACACAGACGCCTCGTGCGCTCCCTTGAATGTGTTCTTCCTTCGAGTGAAGGGTGGGACGTGCAGCTGACTATGAAGGGCTCATCTCAGAAGGTCGAGAATCTCCCCTGGAATGCCACCGCCTCGCGACAGAAGTCTTCTTCTCCCATTTCGGGGAGTAAGCCACCGGAACTAACGATTCTCCGTATATCCCATGCCCCTCTTCCGGATGATCATTCTATACTCAAAGTTCGCGCGGTCATAGAACTTTCTGGGCCATCCAGCGGAATAAGGTTGAACGGGCTTCCTCAAGCCATTCAGCTTCTAGACGAGCGCGACCCGTCGTCTTTTATACAGCAACAACAACAGATCCTACAGGATGCAACCAATGCTGCAGATGTGAGCTTCCAAACGTCATCTTCAGTAAACTCCGTTGCATCGAGCTCCACGACGCCTACGAGACCACAGTTGGTCCGGTCATTGACTGAGCGGTCTGCGGCAGCGGAGAAAACCATACTGTCGCGCGTGAAGAGGAGTTATATATACTTCTCGTCGCTATTGCAGGAGCCAGAAGCAAAGTGGAAGCGGAGTGAGTGGGTGTCGTTTTCTCGTTTGAGTCAAAACTCATGGTACATGCTGCAGCTACGGAATTACGTGGAGTGTCAGTCACTCAATTAGATTCTATCGATCCTACCCTGGTGGTGTATAGAGCCGAAGCTACCTTTGTTGGCCTTGGATTATGGGACTTGTACGGCGCGTTGGTTTCGCCTGGTGCTAGGGTCTTCTGGGACAAGCAACACGAGGATGCAGTGCTGCTCGAGGATGTGAATGAGCTGACGGAACTTTGGCATTTCAAGACCAAACCTGCATGGCCTGTACAGTGCGCACCCTTCACTTGATTGTGATTTAATTCTGACTTGCGCACAGGGGTCGGGACAACGTCCTGTTGAAAACTGTCTATAAATCTCCTACCACTATTCATGTCTTCTCATTCTCAGTCGATGACCCATACTTGTTCCCCTCTATCCCTCCCCAAGATCCCACGGTCATTCGCACACAGGTTGATCTACAAGGATGGGCAATCGAAGCGCTCTCTCCGAGTACCACGCAGCTCACATTGTTGGAGCAGTCAGATCCCAAAGGATGGTCGAATAAAGCAAGCATACCACAGTCCATGATCTCTGCGCTCGCTGGCGTAGGTGACTTTGTCATCAAGTGCGGTGGTCCCCCAGTAGTGACCCGACTTGCGGGTGCGAAAGCTAATCAGATGAGATATGATCACGACAAGGGGACATTCCGGGTCGAGTACGAGGGCTCGGAGAGTCGTCGGGGACCCGCCAGTCCCGACAGCTCGGCGAATGAACCAGCATCACCTACCAACTCTCGCACGATACATACGATTGAGTGCGAGATCCGTTGTGACATGGATACGTGGGCATCCGCGCTCGACGTTGTAGTCGACCCCCCTCCTCATAGTGTTTCCGCCTTGCGCCGGCATCGACTCTCCGCGGGTGGAGGAGGGCTGTGGTTGACGCTCACACATGATGCTCTGTTCGCCGCAGATGAAAGGCTGCTGGCCATTGTACGCCGTGGGCCGATGGGATCTGGGAAAGACAAGGGTGCTGTGATGGTCAATGGAGCTCGTGTTACTGTCGACGTCGAGGAACTACCTGAGCAGGAGATCAAGGCACTTGCGAAGCGCAAACGCGTCAAGCCGTTACGCATCCCGCTCGACCAACCCCCAGTCGTGGGCGTTATTCGACGACGACGGGCAGAGTGGGACGCAGATGGAGAATCTACAAACGGCTCAGAGTCATCTGCTACTGCTAGAAGTCCGTCAGTTGACCCACTCGAGCCTCCAAAGCCCTCGTCAACGTGGTTATCGGCTCCAAAATTCTCGAGTCCGCTTGCCAGTTTTTGGTCGACTGCAGTAGAATCAGCGACAACCACGACCCAGCAGGCGGTTGCTGCAATGGTTCCTGGAGATGGAGGCGCTCCGTCTGCGTCACGAGCTCCCATGCAACATGCTGCAGAAGCTCTGCAATGGATGCGAGATCTGCAATGCGGTGGTCCCGATGCCAAAGCTGGATGGACACTCGTGTCGAGCACGGGTATCTCTGTTGAGCGCAAACTACTGACAGACATCTCGCCCGTCATCCCGGTGCACAAGGGGGAGAAAGTCATCGAAGGGGTCTCCGCAGAAGAGGTTGCTGCTGTTGTAACGAACTACGACTGCCGGAAGCAATGGGATGTCCGATTTGCTTCTGCTTCGATTTTGGAAAGGTTTGGGGCGAAATGCCACACGTCGTTTGTGGTGTCCAAGGGAGGATTTCCTTTCCGTGACCGGGGTTTCTTCCTGGCGTCAATCATGGCCCGCTCTAGACTCCCAGTCTCAAGTTTAGACGTCACGCCAGGAGAGACGGGCCCTTCACAAGATCGCTCTGTGATATTTTGCGTATCCGCATCTTTCAGCCCGGAATCGGCTGTATCATTTTCGCCATCCAAGTACAACCCATACGTGCTCCCCATCGGGCGGACGTACATCGATGGTTGGATGTTTGAGACCCTTGACCCATATACCAAAGAGAACTATGCCATTCCATCGACACGGTGCACCAGAGTCGTCGCGGTGGATTACGCAGGATCGATACCAGTCGCAGTGAACTCACTGATCAACAGCGCCCTCCCCAAGTCGATACTTGCGGTGGAGACCTACCTCAAGGGCAATTCACCCATGCCATATATGAGGCTTCCGGCGGCGGGTTTTGTCTTGGCGGAACAGAAGGGCGGCACGGGAGTCAACACACCATCTTGGAAGTTAAGGAAGAAGGATGATAATCGCATGTTGATTGCTTCGACTTTCAGCCCTCTGAATCGAACCCACTGCAGTGTTGTGCTGCTCACGATGGCCAATGCTACATCAAGTAGAATCGACGAAACTACTCCTAGGCCAAGCAGGGTGGGTCTCCCTCTTGGTAGCTCTGATGCTCGGGCGAGTATTCCAGGAGAAGTTCCCGCATCTCCTTCGACCCCATCATCCCCGCCAAATCGTCGCAGGACCTCCTCAGCCTCAGCCCGCTCCAACTCTGCAGAAGCCTTGAAGCCATCATCTTCTGCGTTTACTGTGAAAGGCGAAATCAGACATTCGACGGACCTCCTTGTCGCTGAGATTGTCGTGGACTCAAAACTCTATCCCGAGGGCTACGAAGTACTGATTACATCTCACCCGCGAGAAAACACGAAGTTTATCTCGCTTGACACACGCAAGGATGACGTGGACACGAACGCAAGCTCAAATTCGGCTTCAACCGACCTGCCAATCAGTTCTAGCGTATACACCATTCCTGCTTCGCCGCTACATTCATCCGGATTAAATGCTGATCGGCCGCCGCGACACCTCGTAAGGTTGACTCTGCCCACGGCGCAGTACCGGGTGTCGACGGTGAAAGATCCACTTACGGGCGAGACTAGGGGCGCACCTCCTAAGCCGCAATGGTTTAATGATCTGCATGAAAGAGGGTTTGTGGTGCGCGTGGAGATTAAGCCTGTCGTGATGTCTGCTTCGGGTATCAAGAGTGGAGCGGTGGTCAAGGTTGGTGGAGCGAACGTAGGGATCGCGAGCGAGAAGGAGTCGTTGACGGCACTTGGGCGAGATGAGCTTCAGGATGACCGGGTCTCTCGTATGCAGGTACTGCAAAGGTCAGTCAGACTCGTCAATTGGTGTTCAAGTCGTTGCTGACGCACGTTGTTAGGTCCGCAGATGACGGAGACTCGTTCCCCGACGAACTCAAAGCACCACTATCGCGTGCAGATGATTTGATCGATAATGATACAATCGTCCCTACCATCGATATCAATGAAGATCCGAAGGCGCCTGAAGAGAATGGACCAAAGACGGAAGAAACCGAGAATGGATCGCCCGTGGTAAGTTCCTTGCCGAGAATGTACAACTTCCTTAAACCGCAAATGTTATAGGATGCTTCCGAGAACGGTGTTATTACGCAGACCGTGCCGTCGCCACCATCAAGCGGCGGTGGATTGTTTGGATTCCTAAACGCGTATCCTAGTAATGCTCTGTCCCGTTGGGCTTCATCGCCTGGCAAGAACGCTGTGTCACCTGTGCCATCTGTTTCATCTTCTCGTCGATCATCTGGAAGTGTTCCGAAACTACCTGGAGGGCTGCCGAGCACGGAGACGAGTAGCACGACCCGGCCAATGACATCAAGTATTGTTCGAATGCCGATGACATACCCGCTGTCGACTGTTCTAATCATAGCACTAATTGCATTCTTAATTGGATCGCTGCTACGATCGCTTCTCTCCCCTGCAGACTTCATTTATGTTGTGACAGATCTGCAGGATGTGGAGGAGGGGAGTGCAGGTTGGCGGGAGATCAAGAGGCTTGTTGAGGTGAAGTATATTGTGGGTGGATGGGACTTTCAAATTGCTGTCGTTCGCAGACATTAATGTAGTTTTATGTCAAACAAACGCGTGTATCGTAGTTTTTCTTTTTTAACGTAGAGGCAGGCCATGCCGACTCAGCATTGCGGCAAACGGCGTGTAAGTTTTTTTGTGGCAAAGTCGGCGACAATTGGAAATTTCCCATCTAGGCAGCCTTGCGCCTTTCGTTTGGTACTAGAATCCAATCTTCCCATTCGCCTGCTCACCTCCCGCCCCCAGCCTACTTCGTCGCCATCGTCTCCAACGACGATCAGGCCTATCTTGACGTCGTCCTCTACCTCAAATATCCTTCCATTTTATCCCGTCGTTGGTCACAGCACCTGTCCGCTGTCTGGCTGGCTCGTGTTACCTTATTATATCTTGGCAGCCAACACAGCTCAAGTTTCTGCCACCTGCCTTTGACTTTATTTTTCCAACCCGGCCAAGGCGATACGTGTGCTTCATTTCACTGATCTTTTACCCCCCACTTTTGCATTTTTACTCGTCCGTCAACCTGCATCGGAGCTCTTCATGGCCTCTGGCCTTCCCGGATCGATGCCTGCACCACAACCTGCAGGTGAACCCTCTCCCCCGTTGTCGGATCCATCTTGGGAAGGGGACAGGATGTTTGTCGCCACATATCTCATTCCCTTGGACCAACTTAACCCGTCGCCTGCTAACCCAGGTTCAACATCTACATTTATGATTATTGCAATAAGCGAGGCTTCCGGAAAACAGCTCGTGAGCTGCTAGCAGAAGCCGATATACCACAAGACTCTGCCCCTCCTATCAATGCACGTCAAGGCTTACTATTCGAGTACGTCCTCTTCGACTCATATTTAGGCGCTCGGTTAACTCTGTACGCGTACCCGCAGGTGGTGGAGCGTTTTTTGGGTTTTATTCACAGCAAAAAGTAACGGATCTGGAACGGATGATGCTCTTGTCTACACACAGGTATGTGGGCTGTAACGTTCGCAGGCACTATACCAACCGCAACCCTCTGAACAGCATCAATTACAACAACAACACCTCAGGCAGCATAATGCCCAACCAATGCGGCAACAACAAACGGCGATGAATCGTTTTATCAACGGTACGCAAAGACCCCAGACGTCGATGCCACCTAGTGGGCAGATGCCTAACGGTGTTGGACCTACTTCTTTGCCAGGTAACCCAGGGTCAATGCAGAATGGCGCCCAGGGCCCCATGCCGTTCCCGATGACTCCCCAGGCGAACGGTATCCCGATGCAATCGGGCGGCCCTCCCGGTCAACCAGGCAACTTTTCTCAGCTACTGCCAGGGCAGCAGCGGCCTGGTGGCCCTCCAAGACCGAATGGCGCCGCGCCTCCATTCCAGTCTCCAACCATGTCACATTCTCCCCATATTACAGGAGGTAATCCCGGTACCGGACCTGGACCTCAGCATCAACAGCCCCCGATGAGTCAGCTGGGAGGACAGCCCAACCACCTCGCGAACCTCAATCGACCCATGCACCCTTCAAATTCATCCCTGGGGTCGGCTCCACAGACTCAGACACCACCGTTTCCCATGGGACGGTCGCCCAGTCGTCCCGGCACCCCTGGTCAGGGTGGCATGTTGCAACGCAGCCCGTCATTGGTGGCCCGCCAGACGCCAACAAATAGCCAAGAGGCCATAATTAACAATGAACTCAGTCGTTTGCCTACAGAGGCCGTCACAGCCGTCAAAATAGCGCTTGGTTTCGATAAGGAGTTGCACTCGCTTGGCTTCCAAGATAAGGTGCGTTCATTCTCATAGTTACTTTACTGGAAGATTTGTTGACGTGCATTACAGCAACGTATCTTCAATGAGTTGCGGCAGCGCGGCGTGAAATCGTCACAACTCGGCCCTGCAGGTCCATCGAATATGCAGGGAATGGCTCCGCCTGGACAGCCTCGCCGACCCGGCCAACACCCGCAGGCGATGCAACAGACGCCGCAACAGCAGCAACAGATGCAGATGCAACAGCAGCAGCAGCAGCAGCAACAACAGCAGCAGCAGCAACAGCAGCAACAACAACTGCAACAACTGCAGCAGCAGCAACAGCAACAGCAGCGCATAAAACGCAGCAGCACGTCTCCTGCAGAAGAGGTACTGTTTCGTTCCTTGGATTAATCTTTTCTGCGCTCAATTTGGAAATTTAACAGCATGGCACGCTTCCGAATAACGAGGGTTCGTCTCCGGACAGGGATAGGAAGCGGCAGCGTCGCACTCCTCCACCCATGGAGCAGGCCCAGTCCATGGGCCCCGGGCCTGGATATCCTCACCCTTCGCAGCAGGGTATGCCAGGCGGGTCACAAGTGATGGCGAATGGTAACATGATGCGTCCAGGGGCGATGCAGGCTCCCATGAATAACTTCTCGCCACACAACGTTCCACCAAATATGGGTAATCCTGGTATGGGTCTGCCAATGGGTGCTCCTGGAAACGCAATGAGTCCCGGTATGGTTCCAGGACAAGGCAGTATGATGACCAATGCGGTAGGTCATCAATTCTCCTACAGCCTGCGGCTACCCCTCAACGGTTCTGAAGCACTTGCAGTACCGACAGAGTTTGGCCACAACGACGAAGAACATGTTAGCAGCAGCAGCTCCTGGTGTTTCTGATCAAGGTTTTCATTCTGTGCAAGGTCAACCACCACAGTTCCCTGGTCCCCAGAATAATAGAGTTGGTCAAAACTTGGCTCAGAACAAAACTTTGGGAGGAGGCATGGCGCCACCTGCGTCACCAGGCATGGGCGGTCCTATGAAAGAGCAGAAGGACATTAAACCCATAATCAACAATAACCCTTCAGGTATGCCAGAAGGGTCCCCTCACAACGCTCCCGCTGCTACAGGCCAGGGCGGGCCTTCATCAAACCCTACAGGGAGCGCGCACGGTACTGCACCCCCGACTCCCAATACCATACACTCGAGTATCACGCAGTCTCCTGCTCCAAACGGGACACCTTCAGTACCTCCGGCTTCGAATCCTGTGGGCCAGCCGCAACAGATCTCCGATCTATCATCTAACTTCATGTCGGCGGACTTCATGCAATCCATATCAGCATTGGAGGATTTAGACCCCAACATGTTTCGGACAGACTTTGAGCAAGACTTCCGCGAATGGTTCGATCCGGCCGGTGTGGATTCATTGAAGTAAACGTTGGGTGGAAGCGGGGGCCTCGTGTCTTGTTTCATTTCTCTTGCTTTTCGAACATTTATCTCATGGTCATTCCAATACTACATGTACATAGTTTTTTCCGCTGACCGTTTTTTCCCTCCCCACACGGATGTCTTATTTATTGCAAAAGCTGCAGTGAGCAGTGACATCTTGGCTCCTCCCGTTTAGATAGCTTATTTTTGTTGTCCACTTGTTGCGATTTCACCGGTTCGTTGTTTGTTACTCCCGCGGTCCCTCTCTTATCTTGCTGCATGTATAACTAATCTCACCATGATTTTGTTGTCGAGTTCATGTGTCTTTCATTCTTAGGGCATCGCCGTCTATGAAGATTTGCAATGCGGTGAAAGGTTCTCTTATCACGATATCCCGTCTGGACACTGGACATACGATTGACGGGCACAAGATGTGACAGTGTTATTGGATGAGGTTTGAACCCTGCCTAACACCATTGAGATTATTGATAGTCCATGTGGTTGGTCATATGGTAGGTTCTTGCGTGGTGCATCTTTCCAAGTTGTATTTTTTTTTTCATTTAGCCTCCCGGACTCAACTGAACTTAGATTATATCGAGCCAAGTCTGTGGCGTAACTGCAGTGTGTTTAATTTCGCAAGAACTCGCGCGTAGTCACCGGCGTACGGTACTCCTATCACTCAAGCCATGGCCCCAAGTCTTGCGTGGCAATAACATCCCGGCTGGGTTCGAAGTTGACGATCACAGAGACTTGTCACTTACCTTTGATTACAGGTTCATGCAACCAGGTACTGGATGACCCATTTAGTGGCCGGTGAGTGCTGAAATTGTCCGATCTGGACATGACATGCTGGTGGTTGCGTGCTTCGTATCGGTTTTGCCAGGTATGCACCGAAATGAAATCTGAGACATGGGGTTGATAAGCTGCAGCTTCTCATGCCTCAGCGAATATTGGACGATGACGAAGTTCACGTAAACTTATCATCATCAGCTGGCCAGGTATGACCGGTTGGTCGGACTCAAACCACGTCCTTCGATACACATTTTGTGGAGATGATAAGCTGCAGCTTTCTTTCCGTGGGCCGTGCGGCGGCTACTCACGCTCTACGAAGGCCTCATTCATGATGATTACGCCTCGATTTCTGCTGCGGCTGCAGCTTTAATCTGCCATCCGTAAATTGAGCAACTACAGCCAACTGTCGCTGCTGTGATTAATGTAAGTGTTGATGGTCTATTGCTATCGACGACTCGCAGCTGACCCCCCTACAGTACCTGGCATTACAATTGATGACATATCTCCGTCAGATCGCTATCTTGGAGTCCGGAACAATATTGGCAGCGGTGAAGGTATTTTTTCATCGCGTATTTATTACTGGTACCAAAGATTTACTTCGTCGACTGACGTAGGATTACGTTTTTTTTTCCCAGGTGATTTGCTTTATCTCTGCGTTGTTAATTCTATTTGAAAGATATCTAGGAGAAAGTGAAAACTCGCTGTGACACAAATAAATGGATGAATTTTGCAACAATCTCGGAATATCTACACTCGAGGCAGGTTTTTGCTCCACAAGTCCATGAAATATGATTGATTTACGCATATACTTAGGAAGCTACCGGGAGCGGAAGCAGTACGGACATTATTTCCTTGGTCCCCGAAGAAGTAGACAAAAGCATTGTAATTTGCAATGATACCGAAAATACTATTTTTGGGATGCACCAAGGAAGCAAAGTTTCGAAACTTACGGACATGTATTATATGGAGCACCCGGTCCTGTTGTTGTCTCGATAGTGCGTTTCCAGAAAATTGGAAACACGTCATCTTTTAAGCAAGCTAACCCGTTCTTTTTAGGCTCTGCGTTTCATGATCGGTTTCAGTCACACATCTACTCGAGAATTGCAACTGCAGCTACATACAACCACAGTTCTTGTTCCTCACTATCTTTATCATCCCATCTTCCCTGTCACTGGTACCTTGTGTCACTTGTTGATTTTCTTCCAATCATCCTCTGGTTGGCTTCAGTGGTCTCTGCGTCAGGCACCGCTTCCATTAGGTTGATCTCTATGGGCTCAAGATGAATTCATACGCTTTGTTTAACCCCCAACCGATATGTTCATTCATATGGCAAGGAACTCTGTGGATTTGTGATTGCGCGGCAAGCTTCAGATATTCTGACAATTTGACAACAAGTCAACCTGACATACGACTGCACGTATACTCCTTGCTCGTGTGACTTTGTTTTGGTTGATAATATTATCTATGCTAGGGGTCTGATAATCGTCCATGCTCTCCACAAAGTCATGCAGCTCCAGCAGATCACGGTCTCAAGGATGGACAGGGAAGAACATCCACCGAGAGGGCGCTGCACGCGAGAATGGAATCATGAGCGCTGGCAGGTCATAAAGACCGTCTGCCTTGACTTCATACATAAAAAATGTTTTCCGCGAGGCTTTCTGAATTCTGACAGGGAATGCGATGCAATGTGAATGCCGCCGGCAGTGCGAAATCAGGAGCGCTCAGATGGTGAAGGAATTTCGAATCCGATCTACGGGTCATCATGATCTTGCAGTGATGAGACCGATGCCTGTATCTCATGTTCATATGGAGACAGAGGGGTGGATGGGCGGTCGCCACTTAACGTACAATGCAACAATATAACTCACTGTTAGGCTAGACCTTGATTGAGAGCAGTACTCATACCAAGTGCACACAGGAATTTTGATCCCTCCATCAATTTGACCTTATAAGTGTAGGATGTCAGTGAGCCTCCCGCTATTTTACAGACTCTCAATTCGACTTGCACTAACAGATTGTCATGTCGAACCAACTTGAAGAAACTATCACAGCTCTTTATTGGAATAACTATGCAAGTGGTTCGTCATCTTAACTGACCTGTGAACGAATCGGGGTTGTGCTGACCACCAGTTCCCTTGCAGTAGTCATCCTTACCCTGATATCCTATGAGTACCGTCAGTAGCTCTTCACGAATCCTATACTCTCCCTGAGTGTCATATTATATAGTGTTTTTGTTAGAGAAAGAGGTATTAAATGACTCGTTTCTCTCAATCAATCAAGTACTCATTACCATGATTGGCGCAGGTCAAGTATGTTTGGGTCAGTGTTCAATTCCAGAGTTGGGAAATGATAATAACCTGGCATTTCACTCGATCTCCAGAAAAAGCGGTGGTCATTGATGACATGCCTTTACATAATTGTAAGCTTCGCCATACTAACTCGGTTCATACTTTTTCATTTGATGCTCTGCTAGGTTCGATATCTTGGTCTTGTCCTTGCACTGTAAGTGACTCAGCGCAGTTGTCCTTCACACCGCAAATATGATGCTGATACTGATACCAGGCTTTGTGGCATCTGTATGTAACGTTATGCCAACTGAGCCACCATTAGCTGACTAGCGCTAGGGGGAGGGCTGATGTATATGCCTGTAACAGTGAGTGTATCGATAGCTCTATCCTGAGTTATTAGATTGATTGCGTTCTAGCCGTACGTTCGAAGCTCGTTGGACAGATAAATGCTCACTGGTCATGGAACGGGCCTCTCATGCAGTTGTGAGCACAGTCTTCATCCTAGAATCCATCAGCTCCTCATACAATTGGAATAGGCTATGATATTGCTATC
>PVYE01006693.1:0-20068 GCA_002995055.1 Rhizopogon rudus
AAGAATTCCAATCTGCAAGAATACCTTGCAAGCAAGGTAATTTGTTATTTATGTAAAATTGCGAACGATAAACAAACTCAACCACAAGATGGTGCAGGTACAACAACAGTTGCAGGGTGTATCCGCCTAGCTGCTGCCCTACCAAGGTTCTAGACACTTACTTCAAAAGGAGCTACTGGCTGTGGACTGAAGAACCAAAGGGAGTACAGTGGTAGTAACAACCAAGAAGATCATTAGGTAAGCTAAGCAGTGGTAGATAAAAAGGTAAGTAATCAGCCAGAGAACTTAAGGTAGTCAGTAGAAAGTCAGGAAAAGGTGGTTTTCCCACCCAGGGATACAATGTGTCCCACAATGGGATGAGGCCCACCTTCGGGGACACGGCGGCTGGGAAGGAACATAGGCCCTGTGTCCGCGCTCACTGCCGGCGCAACCACGACCCCAACTTGAAGCGGAGCTTGAGGGTCTCCAGAGGCTCGCCAGGGGTTTCGTTGGATAGTGCATCAATTACAAGCTTCAAGTTGGTCACCATCTCGCAGTCACGGTATGATCATAATTAGCCTATCATCATCAGAATTCGATCATCACACTGGTATCTAGCTAGACTCCTAGAGGGGGCTATCTGCCGATCGTATATTTTGCAGATGTCTTTCGTCCCTCTAGAACTTGTATTATGCATTCTAAAGAATGGGTACTACTCCCCATCAGGCACTCCGAACTACAAGCTTCTCAAAGCCTGTGCACTGGTGTGCAGAACTTGGTTGGAACCTGCCCAATCCCTGCTCTTCCGCTCCGCGATTAAAATTCATAACCGCAATATCGACAAATTCCTTGCAGCACTACTCTCTTCAGCGGCCCGGGGGAGAGCCTTAGATGATTGCGTACGAACCTTGGAAATATCGATCCCAGATGGCATACGGATCATCAACGGGGGCTGTAATCAAGATGACTTCGCGAACCTTCTGCTAGCCTGCCCTCGGGTATATCAGCTTCGGCTGAACTTTGTCAGAAAGGTGGAGTTCGAGGAGAAGACATTGAAGAAGCTGAGTGTCGCAGGACGGAGACTGAAAGCGCTTGAACTGTTTTGCTATGAACCGGAATCACCCATCACCTTTCACCTTCTTGGTATGTGGCCCAATATTGAGTTTCTCCGTATTGGATCGACTGGCCCTGTGATGGGTGATGCTAGAGAGTTGGCGCAGCGAAAGGGCGCAGAAGTACGCTTGTACCAACTCGAGTTGACGACGCCCTCGACGCCAGAGGTAATAAACTGGTTACTTGCATCGTCTGCCAACTCCCTCCGCATTCTAGATCTGGGATGGATACCACATCTGACTGAACAGGATATCAATGTCATTGCACCTCATGCTCCACAGCTCCGCTCCCTCCGCATAGCATGCTACGACGACAATTCTGCCCATCTCAGGCTGCTCCGCATGTGCACTGCGCTCGAAGAGCTGGTGCTTTACGAAATCCCCGAACGCCATCTACTTGCCCCGAATCTTCCACCCACCATTGAATGCTTTTCTTTCACAACTACAATTAGCCGGAGCTTCTCACGCAAACTCCAGGCCGTTATTGATGTAGTGGATGTGCTTCCAGATCTTAAAGTTGTGACGTGTATATATGCACAGCAGGGGTTGGTGGGGTATGACTTGGAGGTATTGAAGGCGAAATGCGGCATAAAAGGTGTCGAGGTAGTTGTATCGGAGCTGCTGCCTTGGGTGGGTGTTGGATTTTATACTCCCCCATTTTGTTGCTAATGTGATAACAGCGTGAAGACCCGGTCAAAGTAAAGAGATTTCCGCGGACTCGTTCGGTGTCGAACTTTGAAGTGATGTCTTAAACATCAAAGGAAATCGAGGAAACTCTTCACTACTGTGACACTTTTGGTTACTTAAAATACATAACTGGAACCATGGGCGAATGCGATAAGTCGAATAGAGTACTTACTTATTCCGTGCGTTCTACAACGGATTCTTGGCTAACGAGTGCAATTCCTGTTCTATTCCAAAGTTTTAGTCAGAGGTTTGGATATTTAATGAATGCGATGAATGCACCACGCATGTTGTATCTCAAATCAAAGAATTTGTGAATGATGCATCGAGCATAAGTATGTAACGATGAAGTTCATGAGCGACTCAAGAATGTCCGAGTCATTCAGTCATGCTGATTACGGCAATTGCTTATATAAGTCCTCTGTGGCTTGAAACCTCCAAGAGATGCAAACGCTTCACACAACACCATGTCGTTCAATGATTTCGGAACGGCCACTGCCTGGGGAGAGGCTGAGCAGCAACCTGGCGATATAGTAAAAGATGCGATACGGAAGGAGCAGATTCTCAAGTCAGTTCTCATCGACTGTTCTGACCACAAGGCTCCTGATCAATAACACAGAGAGATAGCTGCTGCACAGGGTGATTTGAGAGGTGCGATGCTCCCCAATTTTAGTTCTATGCAGCATCCCAATCTCATTTTCAGCGCTTGCTGCGCGAGTGCGGAGCGTTCAGTCGGATGTTGATAAGCTCGCGTCCGAGAATTCGACGTTACAGATGTATCTCGACAACTTGACGATGCAGATGGCGAAGAGGAAGTAATGGAGTTTGCTGTGGGTACATATGATACTGCGTATGTCATTTGAGCGCTTGTGCGTCCCCCTGTTGAGATCCTTCCCTAGACCGCCAGCATGCCCCGTACTCGCCAACTCCCGAGGGCGAGACTCAATGTGGCTTGTATGTTTTACTTTGCAGAGCCGAGTATACCCTTCTTCACGTCCTGGATTAGATATCCCGTGTTTGGCGGATCGGGAGCGCTCGAAGTTGGAACAGGTGACATACTCGCACTTATCACTTGACTATCGCTGCGGCCAAAGCGCGACAAATGCCGTCTCCGCAATTGTTTGTCATTGACACTGAGTACAACTCGTAAGCTACAAATATATACATGTTTCAGTTATATTTCATTAGAAGAGTACTACGTCAACAAACGGTACTTAGATTCCATGTGCAGCCTTCCCTTGACGCGATGTCACGTGCTATGATGAGTGTGACAGATCGCGGTCGTGACACGCGCTTTTCTACGAACTCCCCTGAAGCCACTCAAGTTACTGCTACGACCAGCATCAACCTCCATCTTCGACCAGTGACTGTCTTCTGAGCCTTTTGTTCAAGCACAGTTCTGCATTCTAAAATCCACAAGTGCCTTCTGAGTAGCATTTTCATCGGACTCGTCGACAATCATGGCAAGTCTCAACAAGCTTGCCATCCGGGGCATTCGTTCCTTCGACGACAAGCAGATAGCTGTCATTGAGTTTTTCTCGCCAGTCACTGTTATAGTCGGGCACAATGGAAGTGGAAAGACGACTGTCATTGAGTGTCTGAAGTACGCTACGACAGGCGACCAGCCCCCAAACACTCGAGGTGGCGCGTTCATCCATGACCCGAAGATGGCGAATGAGAAGGAGGTCAAAGCCCAGGTCAAGTTGCGATTCCATGCTGCGAATGGGACGCGGATGCTTGTCGTTAGGAACCTCTCAGTCACAGTCAAGAAGACTGGCTTAACTATGAAGACCCTCGAGAACATCCTTGCGCTTGCGGACAACAACATTGAAAAGGGCGGAAAGGTGGGTCAGACGTCATATATCTTGGACTGTGCTGAAACTTCGTGCTTCCACCAGAGGGGAGCTATCTCCACGAAGTGCGCCGAGATAGACACTGAAATCCCTCACCTTCTCGGGGTATCAAAGGCTGTTCTGGAGAATGTCATTTTCTGCCACCAGGAAGATTCGTACTGGCCTCTTGCCGAGCCATCTGCGCTCAAGAAGAAATTTGACGATATCTTCGAGGCAACACGGTGAGCTTTTCATTCAACGGAAATGTCTTCATGCTAAGATATGAACTAGCTATACTAAGGCACTCGACTCTATCAAGTCGCTGCGTAAAGATCGCGTTGCAGACCTTAAAGCGGACAAAGAACGTTTAGAGTCTCTTGCCAAAGAGAAGACCCATTCCGATAAGCTCCGCGGTCGCATCAGCGACCTGAACTCGACTATTACCGCGAAGCAAATGCAATACGAAGAGACTAAGTCACAGTATGAAGAGCTCGTCAAGAACAACGCCCGCTTCTATGAATCTGCTACCAAATTCCGCGAGTTATATGTCAAGGTCGAGAATCTGCAGCAGAAGAAGGAACATTATCGACAGGAGCTTGTGGATGCCAAAGAGAGCGTGCAAGAAGTCGAAGGTAATCTTTAGGATAATGCCTTGCATCCGCATCACTAAAGCTGAGCGCATATAGGCACTGACGAGGAACTTCAGGAGCGCTTGGACAACTTTCACGAAAATATTGATAAAGAGAAGTTGGCTCGCAATCGACGCGATGTGGAACGACAAGACCTTGAGGACGAACTTGCAAAAACACGAAGATCGCACGTCGAGCTTATCAATGAGCATGGAGAACTTGCCGCAGAGGCCAAGGTACTTCGTTCAGCTCCGTTGTGCATTAGTTTTGTAACGGTTATTTAGGCGCACGACCGTCGCATTGCCGAACGCGAAGAACTCATTCGTGAAATCAGTGACAAGCACAACATCAAGGGCTACAGTCATTCTCCTCTCGAACGTGAGAAAGTGGTTGAATTTGTCTCCCGGGTCGGAGATCTCCAACGGCGACAGAGGTCTGAATATGAGAAGCTGCAGGTACGCTAGCCTGCCAACCTTGCCAACCTTTAGGTCCCTGATGATAGCACAGACCGGAAGGACAAGCAGAAATGACGAGCATAATCGCAAGATACGGCAACTGCAGACCGAACTCGAAAGTCTTCGGATGAAGCGAGGAGGTACACGCGAAAAGATCGTATGTTGATGACCTATCTAGTTTTCGCAAGTATTCACACTCTTTTTTCCGTCATAGAAAGAGCGCCAAGCCGCTATCAGCAAAGCTGAATCATCAGTCGAGACCATGCAGGGTCTTGCATCTGAACTCCGTACCCTTGCTGGTGATATCGAGGAGAAGAAATTGCGTCTCGAGAAGGTCAAGGCGGATATCAAAGCTGGTAACTTCGATGAGCGCCTGAATGAGAAGGCCGCAAAGGCACGAAGCATGGAAGACCAGCGCGACACGCTGAACACGGAACTTCGAAGCCTAAGCTTGCAGGCGGATTCGAGAGCTCGCTTGGACCTCAAGCGAGCAGAGATGCGGAGTAAAACGTCAGACACCAAGAACACGTGAGTTCCTCGTCCAACATTCTTTCGCCTTGCGTTAATTCTTTCATAGCCTTGAGTTGTGCAATGCCAAATTCCGGAAGTTGATAGGCAAGGATGCAAGAGCAGAGACGATGGAGCGTGATATTGACCGCGTATCGAGGTAGTTCTGCCTTTGATGATGAGGACCTGATTAACATTCAATTCCTATAGGGAGAAAGAGGAAGAGCTCGCTGACGTGGAGGCTGAGGCTGCCGCTGCTAATAAAGAGCTCCAGCAAGCAGAGACAACGCTGTCGCACGCAAAATCCGAGGCGAAGAGCAAGCGCGATGAAATGAAAAGTAAGCACTTGCGCGTACTCGACAGGCATCTTGTACTAATTGTTCCAGAACTGGAGAAGAAGCTCAAGGACGAGATCGAAGGGGGGCTTCCTTTCGATTTTGCGTACAAGTCCGCAGAGGACGAGCTCAACCTCCGCAGGGGGTGTGTGTTCTCTCGCATTCTTTCTAGATGTTTTTTTTTTGCTAACACCTGCCGCAGCGAGAAAAGTAACAGAGTGGGCATGGGTCAAGTCTACGAGCAAATCCTTGCGACAGGAAAGGCAAAGAAAATTTGCACCGCCTGTAACCGTGGCCTAGATGCCAAGGAGATGGCTGTTTTTGAGAAATATGTATGTGCTGTCACAAGAGTTCTGCACGAGCGCCACTTCTCATCGGTCATCGCATACAGCTCCATGAGCAAATCAAGAAACGTTCTCCCGAGGCTATCGAGGCTCAAGAAGCCGACCTCAAGCAATGGGAGGAGGAATTCGAGCATCTACAGGGCCTTATGCCTGTACATACAACTAAGGAGCGCATCAGAACAGTCGAGCTTCCAGCATTGGAGAAACAAATAAAGACCTTGGAGACTGATCTTCCATCAATTATCGAGAAAGCGGAGCAGGCAAGCAATGTATCCTTGTGACTGCTCGAACCTTACTTACACTTTTGTATAGGCCGTTGAGAAGCTAGACGATCTCAAGAAGGAAATTAGAGAAGTTGCGTCCTTGAAGCAGTCTGCCTCAACCGTGTCACGTAACCAGAGTGACACGGAGCGACTGAAGACTGAGATCGGAAACCTGGAAGCAGAGCTTTCTGCTACTGGTACCATCAAGACAGGTGATGATGTGCAGAGCGAACTCGATGTCCTTTCCAACGAGATGTAAGTGTCTGCTTTTTACCGCTTGCGAATCCCCCTCCAGATAACTATTCACAGACGCACGAATGAGAGAGAAAGGCAAGCACTCATGTCAGAGCGTGACCGCCAGAATCAATTGCTGCGGACCAATGAGAGCGACCTCCATGCGATGGAAAAGACGGAGAATTCGCTTTCTAATCAGATCCGCGACAAAGATAACATGGAGGAACGTATCGCCACCATGACCAACGAGATCACAACCTTCAACTCGCAACTCAAGGTCGGTTCTTGAGTGCCAAGACGATACCAGAGGCTGATCGTTCATATGAATACAGGAACTTGACACAAAGATTTCAGATGCGCAAGCTCCCATCGATGCGCTTGAACATGAGCATGAGCAGGCCATGGTAGAACTTGATGCCAAAATTCGCGAAGCTCAACGTTCCGTGCAAGATCTAAACATGAACATCGACAAACTCGACAACTTCAATAAAGTCGTGGAGCGGTATGCTATTGCTTCAGTGTTGCAGTAAGACCCTCGACATTGACGTCTGTCAGATATATTCGTGACAAGCGGGCCCGTCTCCTTGCTGAGTGCGCTGACAATATAGAGCAATTCGAACAAGACATCAAGGATCTTGTCACCAATATCGAGAATGTACGGGATGACATCGCTAAGATTGACCGGGAGATCAGCGAGAGCGGGAGTTTGGTGGCGAATCTGCGCGATAATATCCGTATCAGAAAGCTCGCCCGCGATATCGCAGCCACGCAAGCCGAGATCGACTCCTATGATATGGAAGGTGCTGCAAAGGCGAAGCGGAACTTCGAGGACCGTTACCAGGTTGAGAAGCAGAGGGAAACGGAAATGCAAAGCAAGGTGAGAGCCCATTCATTTTTGCACTCTAGTCGATTCATATCGCGTTCTGCAGTACGCCCATATTGGAGGCGAGATCAGTTCCCACCAAGAGCAACTTAAGTTGACGGAGAAGGACTTACGTGACTTCAAGAACATCAATCAGCGGTATACCGACCAACTGGTCAAGGTTAAGGTGAGCTGGGTCTGGTTCCAACTAAAACGAAAAATATGACACGTCCTTAGATGTCCGACATGGCAAACAATGATCTGGAGAAATACGCCAAGGCCTTGGACAAGTAAGTTGCGCAGTTCAGGTCTAAAGGTCATTGCATTATTGTCTCTCCTAGTGCCATTATGAAGTACCACGGTCTAAAGATGGAGGAAGTGAACGATACTATGCGTCATCTCTGGAACAAAACATATCAAGGAACTGGTGTGTACCCTTAGATAATGTCATGAGGTGGGTCTAATTACTGTCAGATATCGACGGTATTAAGATACGCTCTGACGTCGAAGGCGGCGCATCAAAGCGGTCTTATAATTACCGAGTGAGTGCTTGATACCTCGGTAAATATCCCTTGGCTGACCTACTTTCGACAGGTTGTTATGACCAAAGATCAAGTCGAGATGGACATGCGTGGACGATGCTCTGCAGGTCAGAAGATGCTGGCCTCGATTATTATCCGACTAGCCCTCTCTGACTCCTTCGGCCAAAACTGCGGCATTTTGGCGCTGGATGAGCCAACGAACGCTCTTGATGTGGAAAACATCGATGCGCTTGCTGCAAGCCTTGTCGAGTAAGTGATCTAGTACGGGTCTTCTGACCAATACATGTTTATTTTTGTGAAGCATCATCAACGAGAGGAAGAATCACTCTAACTTCCAGTTGATCATCATTACCCACGACGAGAATTTCCTTCGCAAGCTTGGTCAAGCCGAAGTGATGGAGTACTATTGGTAAGGTTGCATTCCCGTAGTCCTGTTTGTTTACTCATTCGCTACTCGACAGGCGCGTTTCGCGAGACTCGAGACAGAAGTCTGTAATTCAGCGTCAAAGGTTCCGATGAACGTATCTAATTCAGCGTCCTTGCTCTAATCCCAACTGATCCACGTTGAGTACTCGCTGTATCACCACACTGTATAATACCATCGTTCAAGTTATCGTATAATCTGATTCTCTACGACATCGTCGAGGTACTCATATATTTCCTGCAAGTTCAGGATTACTTGTGTTTCCACTGTGCTGTGCGCTTGGGTTTTGCAAGGAATGCTTGGAAGCCTTCTGCATGATCTTCCAGCCCAAACGTCGCATGGTAAAGTCTACTCTCGAAGTGCAACCCACTCTTCAGCCCCAGTTCTTCGGCTGTCAACTTTGATGTTCAATACTGTACGGTGCGCTCTGAAGTGTTTCACTCGCCTTCATTGACCGCTTCCTTTGCCATTGCCACTACGGGTGCGGAGAAACTCGCTATTTTGCTCGCTAGACGTATGAATCAGTTTAGTCACTCCAAGAAACTAACCACGTTGCGTGCCTGTCTTCAAAGCTGCACTAAAGACCTCCTCTAGAGGAAGGACCTTAGCTACAAGCCCCGCAGCTTCAGCTTCCTTTGCGCTCATCGTCTCCCCCGTCAATATCATGTGCATGGCCTAAGTAAGCAGTTATTAGTGATGAAGTAGGCTTCTGATCTTGCGGCTACTACTTTCGATTTTCCGATGGCCCTGATTAAGCGCTGCGTTCCCCCAGCTCCTGGAATGGTGCCCAGCGTGATTTCTGGCTGCCCGAATGTTGCAGTTTCTGCTGCGTATAAAATGTCACACATCATGGCCAGCTCACAACCACCTCCCAGCTGGGGGTCTGTGTCAGTCGATGCAAATTCAAACATTGAGTCGTGGACTCACCGCGATGCCATTGATGACGCCGATTATTGGTTTATGAACGGCGAAGAATCCATCATTCAGATTCTTCAGATAGTCTTGGTTGTATGCATTAACGAAGGATAGTTCACTTTGCTCCTTGATATCAGCACCAGCTGCTAGGTGATCAGAGTTTATCTGTGTAAAAAAGACTTCATAACTGACCACAAAATCCTTTATCATTGCCTGTTAAGATGATAGCGCCTATGTTAGTGTCGCTCTCGAACGACTTCAAAGCATCCAACAATTCGTTGATCGATATCCCGGACAGCGCATTATAAGCCCTGGGCCTGTTGAGCCTGATAATCCCCACCCTTTCAGAGCGCTCGACGATTATCGTCGACTCTGACATGCGGAGTTATAACGGTCAGTTCTGTACTTTGGGGTCGGGCTTTGGCCTAGCTTACGAGTCGAAGTTATTTTTGAACGCATAAAGTGTGCGCTCTGGCATCATGTGTTCTGGATTCTGCTTCACTTAATTTTATCCATACTAGTAGTACATACTTCTAATAATTGAATGCAAACCAGATCTAATGTGTGGGATCCCTATTTTTGTAGACACACATGAAGCTCAACGTGTTGCATATATCTCGCAGTTTCCAGCCAACGACATAACAAGCCCCTCGAAGCCCGGAGCGCATGTATGAAACGACCTGTCGAACAATGCCTCCAAGGCCCCATGTCACAACCTTGAATAAAGTTTGCTTGGTCTATGACACGGCGGATGATATTACGGAGGCACTGTCTCCTGTCAATACAGCCGGACATTGTGCTGGATCGTCTGTCTTTAACCCGTTGATGTAAGGTAACCGGACATGTAAATCCGACGAGACCACACACCCTGTACAATTTATCATCAAGTAGACGGCCAACGATGGTCATGATTACTTTTCACGCCTCAGAAATCGGAAATATGTAACGTGCAGTTGTCCTGGTAGGAAACGAGCTGAAATTCTAAAGTTGAAATACGTGAAGTTTGGGTCGATGCGACCGCAATTCCACAGTCCACTGCGGCAATGGTCAACCTTGGCGCGAGACTACGCCAAGTGTCTTGAAATTTGAACTGACCGTGCCACGGAGTACCCATTGAACTCCGGGAGAATCGTGGTTTGGTTTACGTCGGTGAAAACGGTAGCTGAAGGGAGTGGCGTCGTATTTGACAGAGTAACGAGAGATGATGTAAGAATTGATTGGCCACATTGTACTTAGAACGCGATGTCTCTGGCCGAGTGGTTGCGTTACACCTGCCGTCTAAAGCTATTCTTATCGCGAACCATCAGGTTCGGTCAACTGTGTGGCCCATCGTGTAGGCATGCGCTAATCCGCTGTTGACAGGTTGAAGACGGTGACACTAGGAATGGAAGAATAGTGATGAAAGAAAGGGTTTAACGAGTGACACTGGCAGGAATTGAAAAGGTAGGTGCTAATGAAGGGGTCGGGTATCGTGCTTGACAAGCTTCAACTTTGCAACTTGACACGTTTCCCACGAAGATTCCGGGCCAGGGCCCTATAACGTTATGTACCGTATCATTTTCAACTTGGTTTTAACTTCTTCTCAATTTTTAGCCCTAATAGTCATCCGATCTGATGCCCTCGTCGCTAGAAGAGCTTCCTGCACATGTTTGTCTTGAATCACACCCTACCGCTTCCAACAAAGCAGTTGCAGTAAGCGATGTCAGCCCAGGCTCAGTCATACTGGAAGTGTCATCCATGGTGGTTTTGTTGCTACCGTCAGACAAAGGTCGCCGATGTGATTTTTGTCTATGCTCAGAGGCCTCTGCGGTTAAGCTGGCCAGGTGTGCTGGGTGTGCTTCATATTGGTATTGCGGGACACAATGTGCGTGCTCTTTCTCAATATTCGTTTACCAATATCCCTAAACATCCTTATGTAGGCCAAAGTTTACACTGGGGTTCGCACAAGAAATATTGCAAGAGACTTGCTTCCTTCACGGCATCAGCTGATTTTCAGTGCCTTGAAGAGCACGAGAAGCTAGGTGCTTTACTTCACACCCATCTTATAGCAGAAATTTCTTCCAATGTGCTCTGCGATGTAAGAGCGAAGCAGCTATCCACTTTCATGTCTCTACTGCCTGGACCACAGCATGGTTCTCCCCCAATCGCTTGCCCCATGTCTGTCAGTGTTGAGGTGCATCAAAGCCTCGAAGCTCTGTTTTCCCGATCTGGGAACAATAATTTCGCCGTTCACAGTCATCTCACCACTATCGCTCATGGCATTTTCCCTCTTGCAAGTCGCCTCTTCAACCATTCGTGTCTTCCAAATGCCGCTGCCAGATACGTGATCCGTCAAGGTCAGCCAGTACGCATGGAAATTGTAGCTCTGCGACAGATCGAGGCCTCGGAAGAGGTAATTTGTTCACACGTCAAAAGGCCATTAAAGATTAATAACATTATCATCTCGCAGATCTGTATTTCTTATGTGGACCCTGCTCTGATAGAATCTCGTCAGCAGATCACCCATTTCACCTACGGTTTCTCCTGCACCTGCCCATCATGTAGTTTTATCAACACGATTGGCGCCATTCCTCCGTTGCCTGTCTCGGAGGCGGCACTTGCAGACTTGGACAATGCTCTGCAAAGGTTCTGTATTCCTTCGGGAGATATTGATGATCATACTTTGCTTGCGGGATCTGCCCTCAAAGTACTGCCCAAAAATCTCCACCGTGTGCTCCATGAAGGGTATCTATCACGACTCACGGATATCTTCAGCGAATCTTCTCACGAGGGCTCCTATCGCGTCGCTCTTGATGTCGGACTATCAGTATTTGCTATGTATCTTTTAATATATCCGGCAAACTATCCACAGATTGGTATGGAACTGCTCATCGTGCGAAACTTTACCTTCGACTGACATTACCAAAGGCATGCATTTATTGGAGATGGCAAAGACAGCGTGGAACGCTGTGATCACTGCCGATCATGACAATGAACAGGACGTCCCTGCGCAAGCGTCTTTGCTCAAGCGGGCCCAAATCTACCTTGATCTTTCCAGCAAAGTAATCAAGGTGTTTGGTCCAGAAGGCGATCCAGGGGGACCTCTGGAAGAGCTAGCAGTTCTAGAAAATTTACTCCATGAGGACGAACGGTAACTTGTAAGGGGTTCTCACAGCCCTTTGAAATCCACTGACCTGCTACTTTTTCCAGATAACAATTACCGGTCCGCAAGGCATGATACAATCAGCGGTGAATCTGAGATGTTCGCAAGGAAGACGTTGCGCTTTCAATGTACAAATTGTCGCTGTGGCAACCGCGCCGCTAAGTGATTGGCATGTTTTAGTTGCCGACCGTGATTGAATGTACAACTATGTAGCTATGTAAGTCTGTCTATGAGCACCTTTTCGCCGAGGCATATATTGTATTCCATAGATTCAGCGTCGATGCCTATGCATTTAATCATACTTCAGGCCCATTGAAAACCTACAGGTGACTGAACGTGCGAGAACGTGAGCAGCGGCCATCACCACCAGCCGCGGTCTCCACCCAAAAAAATGAACAGATATCACCGCAGGCCAAGAAGTTCGACGCGGCAGATCGTGACAGGCCGTGGCGGATGGTGATCATGCCCACTCACACTAGGCCACGTCTGGCCACGACAGACGAGTGTACCTCGCATACAGGCAAATGTGTTACAGCGGACGCAGGACGGAGTTTGAGCAAAACGCGATATAAAACAAATTCAACAAAAAGAAACCAGAAAAACAGGAAAACAGAGAAACGGGCACATGTCACAAGGCAAACTGGATTTGTATTTTTGTGAATGAGCAGATTCCACGTCCTACTACGAGTCGTCGCGTCTGACCACAAATTATCTTCATATCAGATTACCATCAGCCACCTGTAGGTTTTGGCTGGGCCTGTCCAGCCAAAACTTACATGTGACTGAGAGTGGCTGATGGTGATCTTACCGCTGCTCATGTCCTCCCATGTTCAGGGCCCACGGATTCGAATACAAATGTCACCTCAAGGTACGCGTGAGGTACTTGGTGGTGGTGACTTGAGTCGATTTCGGAAAACCGAGAGACAACTTAATTATGGAGATGTGCGGAGTCCGGACTTTATGCGAAGCGTTAGCTGGTTCCACCAAGCCAGATTGTCGATACCCGAGGGCAGGAGTTTGATGAAAGTGTTCCCTGATTTATTTTTTCTGGGTGTGGGTGAACGGGCTTGTCAATTAGTGATTAACGATACTTGCACCCCAAAATTCATCCGCTGTTCTAGGCAAGCGACTACTTACAAGCATCAGCAAAACCGCTGACATTAACGCTTAATTCACGAAGCCTAAGTGCGTGTAATACGAACCCTCACGGCTCCAGCAATGGTGACACGCGATTGGTGGAGAACTCAGATGGAAGTCAACACCGTAAGCTTCTACGAAAATTGGTGTAATCAAGGGATCGTAGAACGATGGTTTTAACATTCAGATGCCAGCTGGTTATGATATTCGATTGGTAAGTAAAATATTGTGCCTTGAAATAGGCATTAGAAAGGCCGACATGCTGGGTGACCGTGTGCTGATAAAGTCAAATTTCAATCCGGCGGCTTCCGAGGGAGTGATCAACTCGACAAAAAGGCATTTGTTTGGCTTTCACCCTGCCAGCCGTAAAGATGGACACGGTGTTGCCGAACATGCAGAACCATTGCTAGCTTGAGCATATCATTACTCAAATTGTGAGTCTCGGAATAGTCCGATGGCATATTGCCAGTGGACTCGGGGAATTGATTGCGCCTTAATGCAATGACTGCACGGCAGAGTTCAAAGAAACATTGACGCGTCTCGGAGTTGTCTGTGCTGGCCAGTGAGGACATCATGACTGGCCATCGTCGACGCACCAACCAGCATAATGCCGAACATGTTGTTATTTCGGCACTTGTAGCGATGTCAGTTCAACGCAATGGCATCATGGTAGAGTGATGCGATATGACGATGCGGCTAACTTTATGTAAACGCTGAACGCTGCAGGGCCGCCCCTTTCCTTGGTTCATCATTCATCATTTTCTAACGAACCGCTTGTGGATATGCGGACGCTTCTTCGCTTTAGCGTCCACGTGATGATGCGGCTAACTTTATGTAAAATAATGAGTACTAATACTAGCTTCAGAAAGCGCTGAATGCTGCAGTCCCCTCCTTGGATCATCATTCATCATTTTCTGACGAGTTGCCTTCTCACCATCCCCTCGGACCTACCTCAGTGGACTGCATTATAGTAGTGCGCCACATCGTCCATCTTACAAGCCGTTATGGGGGGCACAAGTCCCATAGGTCGATCCCGCCACAAGGGACCCGCCGTTCCTCTGCATACTGGCACTGGCGGAATCATTCCTTTGCAGAATATCACTGTCCTTATTCTTGCTATCATCTTTTCTCTCCTTTTCATTCTCGCGTTGTCTTGTGCATTCCTCGGCGATGACGAAGACGAGCCCTATTTCAAGAGGATTTTGAATGATATCAAAGCGCATAATCCAGGCGTAGGCATTTCCTCATCTCTTCGATGCTTCCTGTTGAACTCCCGTACAGATCGTCCTGTTAGGTGAAAATGTCGACGTCGACATCGATGAGCCTTCCATTACCGTCTCATGGTCTATAATTGCATGTGGAGACAACTTTGAGCTCAATGGGAGCGCCGGTATCCATGAGAGTACATGTGGGCTACCCTCGATGTACCTGCGATTTTATGTTGACAAGTATGTACCCTTGCTGTGCTCTGTCATACGACTAATGATGTCCGTCGTAGCTCTCCTGACCCTGTTTTTGTTTACGACCCTACTTTGATTCCAATCATTCAGCGAACAGGTCAGCGGCGCAGGTAAGTCCAGTGGACGCTGAGTAACATACTAATACTCATCATGGTCATCACCAGCATCGAGAACCTTGTACGATTCGATAGCGATTATACGCTTGATGTGCATAAGGCTCGTTTGTACCCATTCGATAATTATTATCTCGGCAGTACCCTCCGAGCCGTCGATGCTTCAAACGCGACAGTTCCTATTCAGAAACTCCACACGATCGACCAAGTAACGAGTTTTCTTGTGGCCAGTAGTGACATGGACAGCTACCAGAATAGCAATGGAACTCAACTTCCCACTCGTGACATCGATCTGTGGGTACAGAGACCTGGCCAAGCACAGACATTTGCTATGCTACTTTTTGCCATGAGCTGGATGTTGACTCACGTCACCATTGGCAACGTTTTATTGGCACGGAGGCTCATTGATACCACGTCCAAGATCAAACATCTTATTTCTACCTTCGCTATCCTTGTCGTCATTCCGCATCTGAGGGATTCAATGCCAGATTCTCCAGGTTTTGATGACGGTAAGTCTTCCTCTAAGCCGAGTGAACAACCACTGATCTAGTTAAGCAGGCGCTCTCATTGGTATGTCTTCTCCAATTTCTAGGCTGCATCTGAAAACAGGAATAACCCTTTTTACAGACTACGTTGGGTTCTTCCCGCAGATGATCATTTCCGCTTTGTCTTTACTTACTTTATTGCTTCTTATAATGATGCGCGAGTATGACGGATTGGAAGACAATCATGTTGCCATCGGGATCACGCCACCCGCGCTGCAACCATCATCACCATCACCATCATCACCACCACCACCACCGTCGCTTCGCACTCCCAAGTTCTTTTCTCCACCCCCTACACCTACTGCTTCGCTGCTGAAACCACCATCGCTGAAACCTCTCATGCTCGGAGTAAAAGTGCGCACTTCATCGGTTAGCCTGGAATGTGGGGAGGCACTGCATATGAAGGACGACTTCAACAAAAGTTTCACTTTTCCTCCCACACCACCTGCGACTCGTACCATTCATCACCGTTCTCGTTCTTCGCGGACGCGTTTTGACAGCACAGAGCCTGGAGGACAGCCTGGAGTTTATGGGTCCAAGCTGACCAAGCCAAATACTACCCTGCAGTCGCTCAAGGAGCGATAGTGCGGTTAACTTATATTTATACATACCTTCGTATTGATTTTCACCTCGTTCACTCATCGTATCATCTGAATTTTTTGTGCGTGTGGGCGCTTTTGATTGTCTTATTCCACCCACCTCTGGATAGACAGTTGTTATAAGTTAGCATTTCACTTGGGATGTACAGACGTGTAGTACATAAGTACTGGGAGTGTACTAAACAATCCCTCCCATTCTACTTACTCGGTTCCCCATGGGTTATCAATTTCGCGGTGTCGAAAGTGTCAACTTTGTGTGTCGTACATAAGAACGTCTCCTCACGCACGTTTCTGTCGATCCCCCCAGGGCACTTAAGTAAACACCATGAGCATCAGCAAAACCGCTGAAATTAACGCTTAATCCACGTAGCCTAAGTGCATTACGAACCCTTACGGCTCCAGCAATGGTGACACGCCGCGATTGGTGGAGAACTCAGATGGAAGTCAACATCGCAGCATTTATGAAAGTTGGTGTAATCAAAGGGATCGATGGTTCAACGATGGTTTCAACATTCAGATGAGGGAAAAGTTCGTGAGCTGCGTGACCCTTCGCTTCACAGCGCCAAACTAACCACCGCTAAGAATTTCTAGGGTTCAAAGAAAACTGAAAATCCTCAATGCCGTTTTGATGGTATCAAAACACCGTGGTATCCATTGGACAACGTGTTCCGCTACTAGAAGGAAAAAAAATAAATCCAAGCCCATGTCCAGCAGGAAGCCGTTCCATATAAAATACAAAAAGGGATAAGCAAAAGGGCGACAGAAATGGGATATACAAACCTGTGAAAGATGCAAGTAGTAATACTATAAAATAGACGCACATACGGGGGGATAGATAGGTATCTGCCACGACATGTTACGGGAAATGATGCATATAGAATGTATATCCGAATCAATGAAGAAGAGAAGGTGGAGTCAGGGAGGTGCCTTCATGTAAAATGAGACACAAATAGAATAACAACACACCACGAGGTCTCAGTATACTACATGATGCCCAAAGCCCCCTACCTCTTAGAGGCATTGGCCCAGGGGCTTTTAGGTTTGGCCGCCTCGGCCGCCAGCTTTTGAGCCCTGAGCGTGGCGCTCTTGTTGGCTCTGGGAGAGATGGTGGGAGCCTGGAGGCTGCTTGGACGGCGAACTTTTCTTTGAGGAGATGTGGCTCCGTTCTGCTCGTCCACACTAGTATTTGAGGTGGTGCTCATTGCAGAACTCTCAGAGGCTTGGGAAGAGTAGCGACTGGTATTGTTCGAATTTGTCCTCGGAGCGGTGTAAGAGGCCCGTGAAGAGGCCCGAGAAGGGACGGTGGAAGTTGGACGGGTCCGAGGAGCAGAGTCTGTTCTGGTAGTGTCATCGTACGCACTGAGAGAAGAGCTGCTTCGCGATTGAGCACCACCGGCTCCAGGTACCTTAGGCGTGGAGGGAGTGCGGACTAGAAGATATTGGGCATGAGTCACGAACTTTGAGCAAATAAAACTGAACGTAAAAAGTTGAAAAACAATAGCTGTCTCTGATGACTTACACATGAAACTGCTCGGGGGAGGACCACCCTGCTTTCTCAGAGCTGCAGTCCTGTTGGTTCTAGGAACGATAGACGGGCCTGCAGTCGTACTTGCAACAGAGATTGATTCGCGACGCTTGTGCCCAGGAATACCATCAAAAATATTTTTGCCTGCTCGCCCCTTCTCAGTCTCCGTATCTTCTCCTTCTCTCTCGACATCACTGACTGAACTGGATTTCTGAGAAGAGACAGCAGGAGGCGCATTGGTGCTGACGGCTGCTTTTCCATCATTCGTGGTCGCACTAGTTGTCGATGCACGCTTCCGCCCAGGAGGTACTGCGGGCTGCGCAAGGCCCAACCGTAGGACGGCTGCCTTGGTCAATCTCGGGGCAATGACAGGTGGTGCAGTGGACGCCACAGTGACTGTCCCAGAACGCTTGTGGCCCGGAACACCTGCAAACGTCCTCTTAATCCTCTCTTTCTCCATCTCTTTCTCCGCCTCGTTCTCTTTCTCCTTACGAGGGGGTGGGATGCGGCCCGTACTGGCCAAGGACATTCGTGATTTGAGACTGGCTACTTTGGTAGTACCGTCCGCCGAGAGCCCCTGGCGCAGTAGAGCGGCTTTTGTTGTGCGCGGAGAGATATCAGGAGTCAGATGTGTTTTTGGGAGTGGTCGAGCACGGAATGTTTGATTTCCATTGGATGATCCATTTGGACTGAATGAGGTGCTTGCGTTTGAAAATCGTGGTCCACGTGCATCTGAAGACCTAGGGGACGGCGAAAGTATGTCTGGAGCACTCAAGCCTAACCTGAGAGCTTCCAGAACCGCAGAGTCGATGGAACGGACAGAGCCAGGATCGAACTCATCGTGCGAACCTAGGTCTTCATCGCCTGGAGGAAGGTCGCTGGTGGAGAAGATAGGGCTAGAGGCAAACAGAGATGCTATCTGGATTTCTGCTTGTTCTTCGTCTTTTGCGCCTATTATCGCATCATTAAGTGAGGGCATTAATGTGAGAAGAACTTGGACAGAGCGTCTCCGCTCAAGGACGTAAACCCAGACTGGACCTCTACGCAGGAGTCAGTGATGGAAGGCACAATGAAGGAGGGGCTGAAATGAATCATGATAAATGATACTCACTCGCCAAGGAACCGAGCGTCATCGCCAAAGAGTTCAAAGAATGTGTCAGGATCCGTCTCAGTATCAAACTCCATTTGGCGTTCTTTCAATATCTATGAAACGATTGTCAATGATTAGTCTGAGAACACTGTAGATATGAACGCATTTTACGTGTCATATCCGAAGGACATTGACTAGTCCACAATAGCAAGGCAAAGCATAAATATTCGTACATACCTCGAAATTCGCCTCCAGGAGACGGTGTTCGATATCTAGGCGCTGTTCCAATGCATCTGTCTTGATTATCGCGACAGTTCGTGTCAACTTGGCCGAGGAGGGCGATACAATTGAATGCATCGCGTTCTGGGAATGGAAATGTGCATCCTGTTCGTGAGGAGGGTCGTAGAACTCGATTGGGTCGGTACGGGTAGGGGAACGTGAAGATACGGACATTTGGGTATAATGTAGCTTACACCAAGATAAAAAGCGGGGAGGGTATAACCACAACAAACGGAGACGAGAGCAGCACAAAAGCCAGAAGAAAGGAAATATAAGTAAGGACGCGCTTGAGCTCACCGCCAACTATAACGACAAGAAATTCTGTTGGTTTGGAAATGAGATTTCTCACTTCCCCACACTTCATATTGCATGACAACACTCCAAGCGTTACGGCTGCCGCGGACCTCGGACACCGGATGCTCACAACGTCTCATTGAAGACAAAACAAGAGGTGCTCAGGCGTTGAGTGATATGCTTTTGAAAAGGACAAGGCTAATGATGCACGAGGGTACGAAGACAAATGGGTTTAGATAATAAAATGCGCTAACACCGTTCCGACGCAGCACGTAAGGATCATGGAAGAGAGAAGGCTTCCATGAACTCATAATGATTAACTCTTTTTTGCCTTACCAACGAGACTCTAGTCTCTTGCTTCCCAGTAAGGAACAACGAATTACTAGGTGTACTGCCGATCGGCTTAGAGGTCTCCGAATAATCGCCTCCTGGAGCAATATAAGCATTATACATTTCGTCCTCTCAAGAAAGGCTTACAGTCCGTCAGGCGCCTCAGTCAATATCGAGTATCCTCCAGCCATCTCTCTTGGCCAGGCGTCTCGCAAAAACCATCCAACGTGGCCGACCGCACATCCAATGAGATCTCCTGCAGCCGCTTTCCATGTTCCGCTTATTACCCAGGAGAAGATCACGAGGGCCAATGGCAAGTACGGTGCTGAGATCGTGAACAAGCCAAAGAGTGATATTGGCGTGGTTGGGTGCCGACGGGACCACATATATATAGGCACGAAGGCGAGGGAGGATGAGAGAAAGGGAAGGTTGAACAA
>PVYE01006706.1:0-101627 GCA_002995055.1 Rhizopogon rudus
TCCCGCCCACCCCTCTTAGCCAGTGATCATTCTTCATCCTCAGCATCCTCCGCCTCTGCAGAGCTGCGCACTCCTGACGACGAAGTTCTTCCACGCACCCTCAGCCAAAGGGGCGGCTGGAAATCGTGGTTAGGGGCAAAGAAACACAGAACTGAAGGTGATCTAAAAGCAGCAGCACGCCTTCCACAGTTTCCGACATCACCTATCGCGTTACGTCCTCCCCCGAGATTCAACGATACGGACGATACGTCATCTGAATTGGAAGACGAACTTCCAGTTCAAAACTTCGTCCCATCTACTACCCTGACGCGAAATAATATGAGAGCAATGATTCTCAATAGCTCTGTTGACCGTCCTTCGTGCCCTCCTCTCTTGGATGTTCCAGGCGGCTCACCGTTCCCTCGCTCTAGTCTTCTTTTGAGACATATTCATCGCAGAGATACTCTAGAGTCCAAGATGCACAAAGCGGCGCTTTTGCGCTTGCTGGAGTCCCTTACTCCCACGGAAGAACGCGGTATAGCACCCCTTGGCGCTCGACCTGTTATTTTGGTGAAAGAAGCATCGGCACACAATCCCGATATCGACGTATGGCCTAAAGCCCAGCTTTTCAGGAGAATCAGCGGGGGTCTCGGCAATTGGGTGGCTCGTCCTTGTTTCGAAGATCGAGTTCTTGTCTGGACCCGCCAGGAACCGTCCGGTCAAATCGTCACCTCTGACGTCGCTGGCTCACAGTTTGGTGTCGCGGCTCTCGAGTTCTCAGAGCCGTTATACATATTGGCAGGTTTGCTGGCGGACGTTGATGACGACTTTGATCCAAATGCAGAGCATCCCGAGCCGTCTCCACCCGACCCTGGTACGTTTCAATGATTTCCTAGTAGTGCCTTTTTTTCATCATTCGGACAGGAGTCGCCGCTGTTGCGTTGCCATCCGGGGAACAACCTGCTATCCCCGTTGCCGTTGCCGATTTTGGATTTTCATCATTCACGCTTCCAGTTGGCTCCCCGGAAACGTCGGAGTCCACAAAGGAAACGACTAGTCCCAAACAAGCAGAGCCTACCGCTGCACCTCGTGTCAAGAGGGAAGTTAGGTTCGCCGAAGATGGAAAAGATGATCAAATTCCTCTTGGCTATGTTCTGCGCATCAAGAAAAGGCGCGAGGAGAAAGCGAGGTTCCTTCGTGAAGAGCGTCAGAAGCGAGAATTGGAAGAGGAAAAGCGCACACGGGAGGAAGAACGACGGTCACGGTTATGGGAAGCAGAAAAGAGACAACAGGAAAAAGAGCAGAATGCTCGGGAACTCCAGAAGAAGAAAATGGAGGAAGAAAGACGAAGGCAAAACTACGCTGTGGATTTGCAGGCCTCAAGAGCTCGCACTGAAGCCTCTAGGGCTGGTCATATCTCCTCCTCATCTTCCCTCGTTAGGGACATAGAACGCGACAGGTCTGCCTCTCGAGATGCTCGCCCATCTGGATCACCATTTACTCGCCAACGGACGCTAGATCTCACGCCCCCTACTGCAAATCTGTCGCATTACGATGGTTCTCCTGCCAGCTCGATGCCTGCAACACCACAAGGGAGTCAGCGTAGCTTCTCAAGGCCTCCGTCTGTCTACTCAAATCACACAGCATCGTCAGAAGATATGCGAGCTCGGGATGGTCGACGCATCAGCAGACACAGCACCCTTGCACTTGACCCGTCAAAACATCTTTCTTTGCCGTTGCAGAACCCTCGTGCATCGCTCGTGCCATACAACTACAACCTCTGGACGAATATGCAAGTGCCTCCTGTCGTCATTCCGTCAGTCCCGCTAGTTCCCATCGTCCCTATGATGACGCCCATGCCATATTACCCCATGGACATACCATTACTTCCTCCCTCTCCTCCTTTCATGATGAACCAGTTCGGGAACCGACAGCGCTCAACCAACTTTTTGCAGGGCCAAGGTGCTTCGTCTCCTCGATACAGCAGTTCTTCAAACCACAGCGCAGATGATAGAGTCCACCATACATCTCGCGCCACTCCTAATTCTCCTGGGCTTCTCTCCGCCCACCAGCGACGTGCCAGCGAGGAAGTACGCGGGAACTCGAGTAGCGCTAATGCCCTGGCTGATCGTAAGTATGGAAGCCAAACAGATCTGGCACACAAAAGGCCGTCGCAAGCTGTGCACTCCTCCCGTGGCAGCGGCCTTCATCATTCCAATCAGCCCCCGGCGCTAGTCCACTCCCACACTTCGCCTGCGTTAGCGCACTCTCGCACTTCAATGCACTCCCACAGCCCCCCCGCGTTAGTCTACTCCCACACTTCACCTGCGCTAGCACACTCCCGCACGTCAACTACAAGGCCAGTCTCGACGACCCAGCCTCGCCCAACATCAAACCGGCGTCAAACTGTGTACTCATAATGCTTGGATGAACAATTGACTCTTCAGGACTCTTCATTCTGCATTAGCTTATCGCCATATCTCAGATGGTTGGACACGCTCATTTACGCCACTGCATTCACTAACGCATACCCCATCTTGCATCGGAATCATTCATCTTCAATTCTACTGCTTTTTGCTCAGTCATTCACTTATGCACACCATACGCGCATATCTCATTAATCCTCCAGTAATAATCATTCTGACATTGGTAGTGCTTCAGACATATGTTGCTCTCATCTAGTTATCTACTTTCATGTACAATGCACATCATTCCCCAGTCGGGTAACACCATAACGTGAGGTGGTAGAGAAAGGCTTCTTGGATGTCATTGCCAGTGGTCCCATCCGGTTCTTACACTTTCAGCCCTCGAATAGGCAAGGTTGACAGCTGTCTTGCTGAGAACTGACGTCGTAGCTTCAATAACTACGTACGTTGCGAGAGTGTCGGACCATTTAGGTGTGGCCAAACTAAACTTGAAAAAGCTAATGCGTGTTTTTTCCTGAAGTTCGATTGGTCTGCCTGGGGAAGACCAACTTCAATGTAAATTGCAATGATTCGTCCCGCGTTTCCATAATATGCCATCAGTGCCAGTACTACTAGGGGCTAGCCATGGCTAGTGGCACTCTAGTGGTGGCGGAAAATCTGAAATGACGGAAGGTGATGAAAATCGCCGTCATTGACCTGCAATTACAATAATAAGTGCGTACTGGAAACAAGTAATTGTCTCTAAATCCACGATCGGCCCCTACCCCAAACCACCCCATGGCCCTCTTATTCTTCGAGCAAGCTGGATGTCGCGCTGCATGATTGTTACGCGTTTAGCATGTATTGCGCACAAATTACTGTACTATTTTGTTAAAGAAAGACACGAGACACACGAGAGCGGGACGTACGCATCCTCGAACAGATGAACTAAGAACGCCTCCGTAGCCTCCTGTAGGGCTAGTATTGCTGAGCTTTGCCATCTTAGACCAGTCTCCTCCCCGGTGTAGTTCGTGTCCGTCATCATATCTAGGGCAATCTCCCGTACCTGGTGCTCCTGTCCAGTACTACTAGGCTGAAACACCACTGAACACATACCACGCGAGAGAAAGGGAGCCTGCGTAACAGCAAGTCTGTGCTCCGCTGATACTTTCGTATTTCGCGTAATGCGAGTGTACCGGGGCGATAACGACGTTTCTTCCGCTGTGCTCCCTGTTCTTCTTCTGCATCGGCGTCGGATTGACCTGTGGAATGGTTAAGACGGGTATGGACGCGATTGGACGCGTACGTACGCTTTGCCTTGCCACTTCGTACAGAGGCGGGGGCGGGTTTCGCTCTGCCGGTGCTCTTACGCGCCGTTGGTTGTCTGGGCCGCTTGGAGGGTCCAGGTTCATCTGAACTGTCGTGATCTTGTGTGGCACCTGTAGGTCTCTTGCGTTTTTGTACGGTTTGAGCCATTTGAGTTCAGAAACTGAGAAAGAAAAGGAAGAAAAGCTTGCAATCGTATGGCTAATGATGTAGAGCGTGAATGAACCCAGGCTGCAAGGTGGACTCATACTTTGAACAAATGAACATACCTTCCATTTATGGTAATCAAGATACTAGTAACATATCCTATGTCCAACTTCGGTACAAACCAAAACGTCGTTTTACTCCCTCACCGATGGTTGCCCCAGTTATCACAGGGTATTATCGTTACACCGATATTTTCTTTGAATGGTGCGATCGTTCTCATGGCAAGTAAATCGCTGATCGAAAAGATGTGGACTGTGCAGGCACCAAGCCTTACCAGAGGCAGATCGCAGTCCTTTGAAGGCTACTTTAGCTCAGGATGCTTTTGTCCATCCAGATCATCCCCTCCACAAAGAGGGCGTCGAAGGCGCCGAACTCTACCTGGGTAACTCATTCCGCTGCGTCGTCATCCAGCATCCCAGACGGTATCTTATCTACTGCATCTAGGGACACTGCAGAACTTTGAGACGCGATTGCTCTTTTCTTCAGCCCAGGTGGAATATTTAAGATACTGGCTGCATGCCACGGGTCTTACCACAAACCTGATCTCTCTCCCTTACTCCGATTGTCTGTTGACCGAATCTAGCCTTCGCCACGTCACTCCCGTTACATTCAAGGCCAAGGAGGAACTCAAGATTGTCCTCAAGGTATGTTGTGCCAGATATCGATGCATCACTTCTGACTGCATCAACCCCCAGCAAATAGAGAAGAACAACAGGCGTCTGAAGGGAGCAGACCCGATGCTGAATACCCGTCGCGAAATATTTGAACGCGTCCGCACGTTCTGGGTCCACAAAGTCGGCATCTGGTGTGCTCTTGACTTCGAAGCATGGGACAGAGATCACACCATGCTCACTGAGTTTGGTTGGAGCTTTGTTCGGTGGATCGATGGCAAGCCAATCGAAGAACAAGGTCATCTTATCGTGAAGGAATACCGACATTATACAAATACCTTCGTGCTGAACAATCGCGAGGTAGGAAAGGCGGATATATCGCTGGTCTGCGCGACTGAACCTAGCGTAAACGATCTAGCACTTTTCATTTGGGGAAAGCGAAGTCGTTAATAGAGCCACCTTCAAGGCCCGCATCCAGAACCTGTTCGCTGATTTGCAAAAGGGTGGTCCGCTTTTCATGGTTTTCCATGATAATAATCAGGACATCAAGTGAGAGGGTGACCCTGAGTTGACAAGTTCGACCACTAAGGCCTTTGGTAGATATCTCAAGTCTCCTGCCGTCAATGTGGACATGCCGAATCTCAGCTTCTTGCTTCCCGAAGCAACGCCAGACGATGGCATCTTTGTTATAGATACGTCCGACCTATTCGCCGCACTGGAAGGCGAAGGCGGGCACAACAGACGATCCCTGGAGCGAGTATGCAGGCACCTGCAAGTTCCCACTTCATACCTGCACAATGCAGGGAATGATGCACATGTACGTTCCCTCTGTTCAACTCAAGGACAAAGTTGACGAAACACCATCTTCAGTACACTTTGCTCGCAATGAAGGAGATGGCCTCCGGCGACCCTCTTGACATGCAGAGAGAGAAAAGATGGCCCAATCGAACAGGAAACACTGCCTATCCATGTGCGCCCCAGACCGGGGCTGGAGTGAAGGTCAGATTCGAGCCCTGGGAAGAAGATAGCGATTATTCAGACATGGAAGGTTTTGGTCCCACTATTGACAAAACCAAAGAGGGAGATGAACAGGCTGAGACGCCTGCATGACGAATTCGAAGTTTAGCTGCTGGCACCTTGCATTCTTTCTTGTAAAATCATATCGTTTCTCGTGGTATCATCATTATGCAAATAGCAATGTTTGTGTTGTCTTGGAGACTCGCACGGATAGGAAGGTCTGAAATGTTAGAAGTTAGTCTCTATCTAGTCCTCTTTAGAGTCTTTTGAGTCCGTGTCTTCGTCGTCTTCATCGTCCTCGTCGTCAGATCGGACGTCATCAACCTCGACATCCCTCAATGATCTGTAAAATAAAAATGACGATGAGCAAGGAAAAAAAACAAAAGCTTGGTGTATATGACCTTATCACAACGCGCCAGATGAGATAGTACCAGAAAAGATTGAGTATCTGGAGGATGGAGATGGGGAACAACATTTGATATTTCATCCACCATACAAGCCAAGCGCCAGTTTCCGGGGCCCATACACGATTGCTCTCGCTGCAAGCAAGCAGTGAAATCAGGAATCCAACAGATAAAGGGGCACGTACTCAATAAGATCAAATTCACTCCATACAGACCAGAGGATGACGAGATTCAAATAATGTCTGAAGTAACTGAAGGCAGGCTCAATAAATGAAAATAAAACGATGAGGATACTCACGTCCATGAAACGAGGAAAACTGCGAGGGAGACAACTTTCAATCTGTGCCATCCCATATAGTTGAGCAGCTTAGAGAACTGTCGAAACCAAGCGTCAGTTCATGAAAATGCGATGAGTCTGGAAACGAACAGCCAGGCAAGCGTCTGGTATATCCATACTCATGTAGATAGCATTTCCAATGAAGGACAAATTAATGAGATAGCCCCACCTATCCAAAATTAATGGAGATCATGGCGTTTGTAATACTTTGAAACATACCCAACTAGCCACAGGGTAACGAAATGATGGGCGATGAGTTCGTTGTAGTCCTTGCGTGGTTTCTCAAGACGTAGGAGCAGGACAATAAGCTGCTGGCACCAGTACGCCGCGTGCATCAAAAAGTAACGTTTGAGCTCGGGCTTCATTTGCCAGTGAGGGTATCCTACAATAGGGGTTAGACAAGAACATACTCCAGGAAACTCAAATACCAATCCAAAAGTGTTCTGTCCGATACCACCATGTCGGGAGTTGTCCCATGATACGCTTGGGTTCTCTTCAGAAAAAAAGACTCGCAGAGACACTGATGAACTTACGAAGCCCCAGGTACCCATAACGGTGAAGTAAAGAAGAGCATAGCCTTGTTCACCGAACCTGTCAAGTTTACCTTGTTTCTTTATCCCAAAATGGCGGGCAATAGGCCAACAAATGATGGTAGTCACAAATTGGCGTAGGAAAGAGTAGAAGACAATATGAAATGCGAGAAAGACGAGGTCTAGATAGCCTTTAGCGTAGCGAGGGTCATCGGGAGATGAAGAAGGAATGGGGTAGGAGATGAAGATGAGAGGCGCAAGTGGATTGGGTAAATCCGGAGCAATGTATGGCGCCAATAACTCCCAGTTGATGTACAGTAGGACGGGTATCATAAGCAACTTGAAGGACGAAACTATGAAACGGGTTCATCGCGGGTGAGGTGATAAAACGGAGGACAAACCAGGGTTGACCACCCATCTCGCGGTAAGGAGGTCACTTAACAAGCCTTGCTTCATTTTGGCACCCGGTACAGTACTTCTTGATACCGAGACGGGTGAATTACAAGAATCTGGTGTATTGGACCCCATAGGTCTGTCGAGTTATGTTCATATAGAAGGTAGTATCACGGTTATAAATTAAGACTTACGTCCCAACCATGAAAGGTTCTGTCCGATAGTGTCCTTTGTCAGTCCTGGTAGAGGTTAAACTTAGACGATTGAAGATGGGATAAATATGAAACACACTCTATATGATGCAAAGAGGCAGCACGAGGCCGACGCTTGAGGATATCACCCTTGGAAGATGTGTGGGTGGACATGGCTGAGAAAACGTGAAATGAGTGAAATGGTCAAACCAACAAACGGTCAGGCTGTCAGTAGGGGGGAGGGTGGTATTTATTTTGATGGGCTTAAATAGTTGGACTGTTGAACTTGGCAGAACCAACCCCAACAACCGGAGCCGATTTAAATTACAATTATGTCATCCGAGTTGTATATCCTCGTCCTTGTCCCCCAACGACTCCATCTTATGTTTTCCACCTTGGGTCTTTTCCAGTCATTGCCATGCCCACAAAGAAATAATTGCAACCGTCCATCATGTGTATTTTCACATAGTCTGGATTTACCTTCTCATCCGACCCTCAATATCCCCGTCGTCCAACAGCCAAACCAGCTCCAGCCATCCACATCCACATCCTCTTCCCCTTCAGATGTACCTCGTACAGTCTCATTAAAGCGACCATTTCATAATCTCGTGCAACGACCAACTTCAAGTCGCAATGGGTCTCCCAGTGTCAGCGAACCTCCAACACAACGTCTCAAAGTTGGCACCGCACAGAAGCCAACTGCTGTTCCTGCCACATCCCACACTAGTGTAGGAACACACATCCATACGCTCAACACTGAAATGCGCTGATCACCTCACATAGTCCGGCGTACCGATCCTTAAAATCAATGCCGCACAATCTCAAGTTGCACTTCCTGTCCGCCAAGCCTTGCTAAAGTCACTATACGAGCACTTTGTCGTCCTTTACGATGCTATACTTCCACTACACCCTACCCTTGCATCTGAACATGCCCTTCGTCAAGAGGAACAAGTTTACAGCAAGTCCACTAAGTTGACATATCGCAACGTGCGCCCTATCTGCATCCTGCGAGTTCGACCATTTCAACCTGTATCTAGGCTGTCATAAATTCAATAGCAGCTTTGAAGCGACGTTCAATACCGACATCTATTTCACATTCCTCTGTAGGTACTGAGGACGATTTGGCAGCTCGCGCAGAGTCAAGGAAGAAATTGGATAACCTCAGGTTAACACGGGATGTTCTGAAATCACTTGTTATGTCTTTAGAGGACCTGCAGGCCTGGGGGTTTATTACACAAGTGCCTGAAGGGATTGGAGGTGACAAACCAACCGCTGAAGGCCAAGTCGTTCAATGTGAACGATGCACCCAGTCATACATGGTCAAAAGCAATCCCCCGTCAGAGGAGTGCCACTATCACTGGGGAAAGCTATTCACGCACAAAGTCAATGGTAAACCGCTCTCGTGGCATTTGCAGCATACATTATTTGACATTCTTTGAAGGAGAGCGTCTGCGTTCCTATTCTTGCTGCTCCAAGTTAGCGGAGGAGGCAGGATGTACCAGAGGACATCACATTTTCTACGAGTCTGGAGCAGATGATTTGCACTCCCGTCATGCGTTCTCGTTTACTCGTCCATCAGTGGCTGATATGGAGAAGGATCCAACTGATACAGCCTTGGATGTCGTGTCTTTAGACTGCGAGATGATTTACACAACTGGAGGCATGCGCGTCGCCCGGGCTTCGGTAGTCGATGGTTCCGGGAAACAAGTTTTTGATGAACTAGTGAGAATGGATGATGGCGTTGAAGTGATGTTAGTTATTTCTGCATCTCAGTGTTTCCGATCGCGAACTTGACCATCCTTACAGAGACTATAATACACGATTCTCTGGCATTACCCAGGAAGATCATGTGCATGCTGCACTCTCACTGTCATCTATACGCAAATCCCTTGACGCGTTCATCAACCGTGATACGATCGTCATCGGTCACGCCCTTCACAATGATCTCAACACACTTCGGATAGTTCACCATCAGTGCATCGATACAGCTATTCTCTTCCCTCATCGCGCAGGCCCCCCATATCGACGCTCCCTGAGGGATCTGTGCGTCGTTCCTGATTTGAACCCATACGATCCACTCACAAAATTATAACAGGGCGAAAGAACATCTTGGCCTCACAATCCAGGCTGGTGGAGGGACGAGCGGTCATTCTTCAGTGGAGGACTCAGTAGCAACGCTGGATCTCGTGAGGTGGTATGTTCTGAACAAGCTAAAACAGACAGCAAAGACGTAGATACTACTAGGTACCCTCAGGAATAGCTCCAGGTGAAACGCCGTTGCTCTACCCAGAGACCTCCAACTGTGCCATGCTTGAGAGTGACAGCTCGGATCAAAGTAGCTTTCAGCGAATCATTGGACCTTGAAACGTTATAGATATAGCTGCAGCACTACATAAAAGAACATGAGTCTAACCGGTTCGTCCACCCAAACGACCCATGAGGTCCTCGGAGGACTCTTGGGTTTCGACATCATCGGACTGTGTGACCTGTGGTGCATTCAATTCATTCAGAAAGTTTCCTGGACACAGCAATGGGGAACTAACCACGCGCAGGACCGATTTCTTCGAGGATTCTTGCATCTCTCCTGCGATGATGAGCTCGTCCAGGATCTATTGGGTGATGTGATAAGACGACCAGGCAAATCAGAAAATAACGACGCACCGCATAAGCTTTCTGGAAGTTAAAGATGCTGAAAATAAGGTGAACAAACGTCTTGCTTGTTACGACACATTCCAAACGTACAGGTCCAGCTCACAGACCTAGACAATACACGCTCGTTCAACGATCACTATATCCGGGAAAGATAGAAACGCACATTTCCAAAGTATCGGTCCAAAACTTCGACGTAGCGGTGGATGATCTCAAGTGTGATGAGTTCGTTATCCCCTGACGCAATCCCACAAACGAAGAACAACGATGCATATCGGCGGTATACGACCTTGGTGTCTGTTGGCAAATAGGTCATCGTCGTCCTTTCCTATATACCCGTAGAGAAACTCGCCCTTGTACTCCAGAAAATTACACATTCGCGTGCGGCGAGCCAGGACGAGCTGAGTGACGTCCTTCACAATCTTGGCCTTTGCCTTGGGCGGCATGGTCGTGAACCATTTTGCAAGGCGAACTTTGCCTGGTTATTGAAGTCAAAAATAACACTTTGATGAGGAGGAAGCTGACAGGCCTTGTCGTGATACAAGCAGGATGTAGTTGATCATGAAGGTCCTGCCTGCGGTGTAGACTACACTGTCTTACTTCAAGGTTGGTATGATGTGGTTATATGTGTCATTGTCAGTCCCTTCCACAAGGCCCAATGGTCTAGTAGTATGATACCCGCTTCGGGAGCAATCCACAACACAAGGTGTTGAAAATGCGGGTGGTCCCGGGTTCAATTCCCGGTTGGGCCCTTTCTTTTTACTTTTACCCTTAACAAAGTAATGGCAGTATGTAGACAGTGTCTTCCCTGGCGTGTACTTTTTTCCGTCTCTCGAGGTTGTTTCAAATAATATAATTAAGGTATACCCCATAGTAAAGAAGCAACGACTATCCGGTCCCTTACTCATCTACGGTGTCCTCTACGTGAGATGATCATGACGAAGTCCAGCCTGAACCCATCATCCGGACCCTGAGCACGGATTAACGACCTGCAAGCACATATTTGATCAGTTCCGTAAAAATACAAAGGAAAAGTTAGTGGGCAGTCATATTAGATCAAGAAACAATCATGGAGACCTCCGACCGACTTCCTTGGAAGTGCTATGTCGCGGTCCCTCGTGTCCACATTTATAGTCATTCCACCCAATCTCTATGATTTTAAACAGTCCAACTCACCAATCCACGCGGGCAGCGGTATAAACCGATGTCATCATTGTTTGACTGTTGCTGTCTTTGTAGAGGATAATGAAGCTAGTTTCTGCTTTCTCCGGAGCTCCCAATAGTCCATGATCCATGTTTGCACCAACCCAAAAGCGGCTGAGGTGACCCAGTAGAGAACAACGCCCTGAATGACGCGGTGTGGTTGAGCCAATTTCCAAGGAAGGAGGAAATATGCTTACTCCTGGCACCATGGTTGCGATAATGATACGACCGACAGAGATCAATCTTAGCACTGATTTAATGATCTTCTGAGGCTCAATCACTGTCTCCCCTCGGGCGACGCGATCTTCTTTCCACTTCTGAACTTTTTCCTCGCGGTCGCGTTGTGCTTCTGTGATGAACCATCGTGAACTTTCGACGTTGGCTAGAGTGATGAGGCCCAGTGCAATCGGCAAGGTAGCTGTGGGGTCTGTATGCGCCAGGGTGGAGAGCGTCAAGAATGACTCAGAGTCAAAAGGAGTGGGTGCTTGCGATAAACGGCTGAGCACTATCGAAAACCCCATGAACAGCGGGAGCTGGGTAATGAGAGGTATCGCCATCGTCAGTCCAGGGCTGCAGCGGTACTCCGAGAACAGCTGTTTTCGACGTGTGGTCAACTAGAACGGGTGTTGGTTAGCCTAGAGCAAGAGAAGTATCCGAAGACTCACGAGTTGTTTCACGCGTTTGGCATGAGCTGCTTGGATTTGGTCCTTGGTACCACGAACGCCGATTTTCTGCATTTCCGCGAAAACCAGTTTCGACACACCAGGTTTTAAGGTATTTATTATGGGCATGACGTCTTCTTCTGCGCGTCGCTGTCTCCGCTTTGCCTACGAGGAGACGGTTGTTTGATTATACACGAGCTCAACATATGCGACTTACCCATATTGAAAATGGTACGGTCCAGATGAGACGCGAAACGACTGTGCAGATGATGATAGTAGTGGAATACGGAGGTAAGGACGGAGGTAAAGGTAGAGAGGTGGCTAGATCCAGAAACCCATTTGTAAAGCTCTCGATGGTGAGCGTTCGCCTTTGGAGGCTATGAGGTTGAACTGTCCGGCATGGTCGGTGAATAACGTAGCCTGCTCGTCGTGCAGAGCAATGAGCGAGCATGAACGAGCATGAACGAATTTTGTAAACGGGCGATGGTAAAGGGATTTGCGGTAATAACAATGGTCAATAGTCTACGGAGCGTTTTCACCCGCTCATCATGCTAAGCTTCTAAGTAAGTCCTAAGTAAGTCTGTGTCTACAGCTAGTAAATATTACACTTCTCAGCTGGGAAGTCAAATGAAACATCTTTGCTACGCGTCTAGTCTTCCTGCTCAACCTCAAGCACACTAACACAAGTGGCATCATCAGGTTCGATTTCGTATAAGGAGAGTAAAGTACTTACCCCTCTTCAGAACTCCTCTCGGCAGGGCAATATGTCGAAAAAGAAAAGGAATTACCAACGAAATTGCCAGGATTGAAAACATGACATCCTGAATATGTCAACTTGTACTTCTCATACTTGTCGGCCAAAATCACCTAGGAGAGCTTTACGTTTAGGTGCTGTTGCAACAAGACAAATGCTTACCGCGGTTGGAAGAGGGTATAGTCGGAGTGCATGATCAAAGTCGGGTAATACAGGTTGAATATGTGTGGTAAGTGGGGTGAGATGGCTTTGGTCCAGTACCGACTGGACCAACTGAGCCCAAGATCAGTGATGTTGGCACAAAGAATGTACTTTTCATACGTACATATCGTCGCAAGTCTTCGCCGGTGACATTCGGCTTAACGCCAACCGTGTTCCTCAACATTCGTGCCATGGTATCTTCCCTGAATATCACAATTTCCTGACCAAAAAACTTCAACCGGCAAGGATTACTGGTGAAGTAGACTTTTGGAATCTTGTTGCGGAGATTGGTCGTGAAAGTAGATAGAATGGGTCTTCGTGGAAGGGCACTGCTACCCGTGATATCTAGAGGCCCAGGAACAAAGACAAAGCGCGTTTCTCGAGTAATTTGAGGATACGACGCTATCAGGTCAGCTAGGGAATCAAAGTTTTCTGTCCAGTTGGATCGACTGAGTGTTGAACACCATCATGGATCTGCCCGCCTGACGGACCTTGATAACGCTGGATGTCTCTGCCACCACCCTGCGAAATCGATTTGCTCGTGAAGTTACCGCACATAACGATGACCTTGGGTATAAAGCTGTTCTCGATGCAATTGTCGAACATCTTCTGGAGTCCAACGAGGGTCTGGGGGTTGTCCAGCCAAACATCTGAAAGGAAGAAGAAGTAGAGGTCGGAGAGCTCTTCACGAATTCGACGCGCAAACTGTGACTGCAGCATGGTTAACCTCGGTCCGAACCAAGAAGTCAGGATGACACACATCTTCGAGTAGGGAAGTCGAACCTTGCCCCAAGAAGTCGATATGACCATAGATTGACCTATCACATGTGAGCAAATACGATCAAAAAAATTAGCAAACACGAGGATACCTGGCAGTCTCCCGATCCTCGCAGGGAGGCTGTCCCATAGCCACAACCTCGAGGATACCATCTTCAGTGTATTCACCCTCCACAAGGGCGAAGCAACCCTCCGTATATAATCCTTCGCCTGGTTCATCCTAATATGGCCATGAGAGAAACTTCATCTCAAGGTCGCAGAGCTGTTACCATTTTGGATAAATCAAGTTCAACGCTTCCGTCGGCATCCTCCACGCACAACTTTCCTTCTTTATTGTGCGTGAGCATTCCCAAGAGTAAGAAGCGTTCGTTGGCTCTCCCAAGTAGCTGCTTTGTAGATTTAAGCTGATAGAGCCACAGATCAGCGTCATTCCCTCGATAGCAGATTGCTGAGTACCGTGACAAGGTGTTCTCTGTCTCGAGATGGAAGAGTAGACGGGGAGAAATGTTCATTCCGCAGGATGCTCTGCTTGATTATATGCAGTCGATTTCGTACTGCTGCTATTCGCGAGTCTGCACTTCCCGCAACAGTGAGAGGGCTAGATGATCTGATTTGAATGAGGTCCAAAGTTGAGAATCAGCTATGATACGAACACACTTCTCGAAAGTCCCTCTTTCCTGAGACCAGTGCCATAACGGCATTTCAAACGCGTCCACAAAGTAGAGATGGCTGTCGGGGTCTAGTAGTTCTTCTGCCTCCCCTGCATTGCCTTGGTCCTGCAACGCGTCGTAGACTCTCCGCAATATGTCTAGTGAAACTTTCATCGTAGCATCTGTTTCAAGTGTTAGCTTCAACACGAATGGTTTAACAGACACGTCACCATCTTGTTTGTTATACTCTCTTGCAATGGTCTCAATAGAGAACTCCACGTCATTATCCGCTATATCATGACTTTCAAGGATTTCTTCCAGAAATTGCAGAGCGTCTGGACCTAATGAGTGACTGTATTTGCGAAAGACCTTGCGTCGTGAAATACAATCAGCAGTAAGTATCAGTATGTATGATGGCTTTTAACCTTGATTATTGTGAGTTGTCGAGCGTCGGCCATCTCTGCGTGTTTACAAAAGAAAAGAGGCCAAGGATCTACCAGCGCTTATTTAGTTCGAGTATGCCCCTTTTAGGTATGCACTGATCGTCTTCTGCTCACTGGTTGTCAGTGCTTCTGCAGTTGCACCAACCCCCACACTCTAAAATGATCGCGACTTTAGACCTTGATATCAAACCTGGATCTGGTGTTGGGATGTTTGAGCTAGGTTTGTTTACCAAAGCCTCTCGAAGCCGAGCTCATTTGGGTTGTCTTTGTATTAGGTGCTTCCCTTTGGGCAGTAATCGACATGTTGCGCGGACTTCAGCATCTATTTCCTCAGGTCGAGGTCAAGTTTGATCCAGACAGCTCGGCAACGACGCCGGTCATTCTCCACCTTCGTCCCCATCTGGACCTCCTGTTTTCAGGATACCACCAACGCCTCCATACCATCTGTGTAAGGAAGCTCAGGGAGCCTCATCCTCCATTGACCCTTCGCTACAAAAACACAGTTATATCGTCAGCTGCCGAGACTTTTGTTAGAGTGCATGTCAGCCGGACCTTTGGTCCGACATACCCAGGAGATGAGCTGAAGTACCCTGGCATATGGTTCAGCTTCGATGGCGATGGCGTCAATGAAGGATTCAAAGGAGGTATCACACATATGGAGCAACGAACACAGGAGGTAAAGCGCATCTTCGTCCGACAAAAACCTGTCGATGGAGAGGAGTGTGATGCTTTGGACGAGGTATTACCGTGTCCAATCATGCACGGTGACATTTCCAGCGCGGTCATCAAGGTCGTCTCTGCTTCTATTTGCTTGCTGTGCCATCAATCTAATTTCTTAAACAAATCAGATACACGAAGGCGTGCATTTTAATTTCTATTCTTCGACGTTACATCTCCTTGTTCGCATTGGAGTTACTACAGCGCAAGACCTGACCATTGATCTTGGACCCCCCTCTCGAGTTCATCACAAGGAGGATGAACGCATGACTATTCACTCGCCTAACCCACAGGCCTTTGAAGATGAAGGCAGTACCGACTGTAAATCAATTTGAACTTCTCAAGAACATTGCCGCTCAGTATTCACGCTTTAGATTTCTATAACTACTTCCATCACGGTGTGGATTTTCTAATCTCTGGCCAGACTCATATTGTGCGCAAGATCATCATACATTCGAATGTGGTATGATGCATATTGGTCTCTTCTTGGGTTTATTTAAAGTCATGTAGCCTGGCTCTCCGCTATTTCAGCGATATAAACGGTGTCCCTGGGAGTTGGAGGGCAAACCTGAAGACGACGAAGACGGTACTTTGTCTCACTTTCATTTGTTGTGTTCGTGCTCAACAGAATATCCAGATTCGCCTCCCCGCAAGCACTTTTATGACAAGGTCACTGGCCGTTGGTTTTGCTACTCTTTATTCTTTGTTGATCTAAAGTTTAGTTCGAGATGATGAGCCACTTTCTCAGTCCTCAAGAGCCGCCACCCTCCATGTTACTTGACCGCACAGATGAATATGATAACGTCACGCTGGCTAGCTCAACAACTCGTCAGTCACATCAGTACTATCTAAGCGCGGCTGCCAGACTGACTGCTTGCTAAAGGATTGTATGGTTATGAGGGTGTGATTCTGGAGGTGAATGAAGCATCACAAGTCGTGACTGTCATACTTTTTTGATGTCGGCTCTGTGCTTAAGGATTTCACCTGGATCACTGTAGTTACTTGCATTCATACAACATGGTACATACATTAGATTATTTCGCGTAGAACCTTATTGTATGAAGATTTCAGGCCAGACAATCCTTAGCTCTTCCAAATCACTGATCTGCGTGATGCCCTCCGAGTCAACAGTGTCGTCCCGAGCGAGTTTCTTCGCCTTTCCGCCTTCCACAGTTACTAGGCCGATCTCGTAGAAGTGTACGCAATGGCCCCAGCCAAGACGGTTAGCACTAACGATGTTAAGCCGGCTATCGTCAACGAAGTAGCATCTAGATGGATCTGAAATGTTTGCTTGTTTCATGGCCTGCATAGGATTGAGCCGAGATTATTTAGCTGACGAGATATGGCGATACCCACGTTGTGATAAAACTCTGGTTCGGGTTTGCAAGTAAAGCCGGTTTGCTCGTAATCACAGTAAACAAGGCCCTCGATCTGGTCTTCTAAATCTAATATTCTAAGTACTCGTCGTGCGTGCTGAAGGGACGTTATGTATTAGATATTCACGATTATACGGGCACTTACGTTCTTGTATGCATTCGTCAAAGCCCATACGCGTACTTTACTTCTATCTAAATCTTGAAAGAGCTTTCGTAGACTTGGATTCGGTTTAATGAGGTCTTCGAGAGGAAGTGTGCCATCGCATTTCCGATCAAAGTCCATGGGATCTGGAGCCGAATGCCTCTTTAATAGCTCACATTCTAAGCGTACCAGATCCTACTTACCTATGTCGTGGTGGCGCGTTAGACCACGAAGTGCAAGTCCGTACTCAGTGTAGTACTTCAGATGCAACTCTGAGGCTTTATCCTCGTCGAGCCCGAGGGAGACAAAGTAGGCTGTCCCCAATCATGTTGATTATTCACAAGACTGCAAGGAGTTGGAGCACTGACGAACCATGGATGCGCTGACCCATGGCTTGGGAAATCTTGGTGCTAGCAGAATATAGTGTATTGTCAATGTCAAACCAAATGACTGGTCTAGGATCTTTGAGATGCGTCAGAATGCACGATAACGATGTAGATGAAGATCCACCTTCTTCAGTTGTATCCGGAGACATGGTATGAATTTAAATTATGGTATGAATGATATAGAAGTGACTGGGTACAGTGTCGGTCCGAGTCAGTTCTGATCAGACCTCTAGCTGACTCAGTATCACTAAATTTGGAATTTGATTCACACGCAGTGAACTCCGATGCCACTCGTTCTGTGTACTTGCAATATTGATAGACGAAGCCTCAACAGCAGTATCCTCAAGACTGACACCTGTGAGCACGAATTCTTACATTTTCTCGACCTCAGGGTGCATGTTGGAAGGTCTTGGGATATCTCTATCACATTGATAGTAGATCTTGGTGGAGATCGGAGTTGGATGGCCATCCTGCCCTGTGGATGACTCTTACCCAGTAACTAACTAAACTCTTCCAGATGGCCCGTAGCAGACAACTTGCACCCGGCGTTGGGCGTTTCTCGCGCTCACAGGCTGTTTCACGCCGTGGTCTTTACAAGGGTCTCAAAAAATCCGATAAGCCCGCCCCCGCCGATGCTCCTGCCTTCAAGGAAGTGACAGTGGGCGGCGAGAAAAATGGCGGCACGCGTCTCGTTCCCACTTCCAAAGCACCACGGTTCTATCCCGCAGAAGACGTTCGTCAACCCAAGAAGAGCCGAAAGTCACCAAAACCTACCAAGCTCCGCTCCTCCATCACTTCTGGTACTGTCTTGATCTTACTCGCCGGCCGTTTCAGAGGGAAGAGAGTGGTGTTCTTGAAGCAGCTTGAGAGTGGGTTGTTGTTGGTGACCGGACCTTACAAAGTCAACGGCGTGCCCCTTAGACGGGTCAACCAGGCATATGTGATCGCCACATCCACTAAGATTGATCTTGGTGACTTCAAGGTGCGTGGATGGTATCAGAACAATTCCGAATGATTGTCAAACTCTGTACATGTATCAGGTCGATGCCAAGATTACCGACGCTTACTTTGCAAAGCCCTCTACCAAGGGCTCATCCTCAGCAGAGGCCGAGTTCTTCGAGGACGGCAAGCCCAAAGCAAAGGAGACATTCCCAGAAGCCAAGTCCGCAGATCAGAAAGAGGTCGACAAGGTCGTCATTGCTGCAGTGCAGAAGCAGGAGACCCTTGCCAAATACCTCAAGGCGACCTTCGGCCTGTCGAAGGGTCAGTTCCCTCATCAGATGGTCTTCTAAGGGTGGGGACACTGTTGCGAGGATTGTGGGGCTGGAGACGACGTCAGATTATGATATGCCATACTGCAATATTTTCATGATACATTTTCTCTCGCTTTCTTTATGCAAGTTGGCTTTCATGAATCTGTACAACATCAGCGCCTTTGTACTTTGGAAACGAACTGAAAACTGGTGAAGGGTGTGCAGTCCGTTGAATAATGGTTCCGCGCCGACGGCGCTCGCAAATTGAAATTGTGGATAAGCGCGGGCCTCGTGATTTCATCCGAGCCACGCCCCCAGCCTGTCCAAGGCGCTGAGCACCCGTTTAGCAACTCACAGTGCTGCAAACACTAGGCCACCAGCCTGATAGCTACACAAACTCGAGGTTTACGCGTTGACGCCGCTGTGCCAGTACATATATTCACGCAGACACCGACCGACTCTCCTCTCATTTCCGATTCAGACATTCCTTCCAACTTTTCATTCTACAAGGTCTCCGAGCCTTCGTGACAAGCCACCTTGCACATGTCAACCATCCAAACAGTTCTGCGGCATCGCCGTATTACCTTCTCAGGGACGATTGGTTTGATAGTCTGGTTCTATGCTTTTGGGCCAACTACCTTGCGGTCGTGGATTACACTCGCGTGCTCCTTCGTTGCATTGGTCTTGTTTCTCTTTATAACGAGAGCATTTATCGCGCCCTATGTTGTCACGCGTTTCTCTAGTCATCTACGTATCCGGAGCATCAGTCTTCGCTCAATTCGCGGTCTGTATTTCCGTCGAGGGAATCGTACATGGCATGTGGAACGTATTGGGTACTCCTACAGTTCATCTGGGGAGGGTAAGCCCAAAGGATTACTACTCAAGATTCAGGGTCTCAGAGTTGAGACTGAGCAGCTATCGCACGAGCAGCACACTCCGACTAGGCATAGGCGCCGACTCACTCTAGTGGATTTGTCGCCTTCCCCCCTGGCTCTGCATTTGTGGTCCATCATGTCAAACGTATACTGGGTCTTTGACCCCGTCATCCGCCCTATCATCCGGCTTTGCGTCACGTCCATCTTGAATCAGGTGATTCACCACATTCCTACACTCACCCAAGCACTTCGTCTGGAACTTGAGTCGGCTGTCATCATCTCTGCTGCTATCCCAGATGTCCAACTCGTTGTCGAAGGAGTGACCTTACACGCTCATCTGACTTTCAGCCAACTTCAGGCCCCTGTCCCTCATTCGGATACAATTAATGGTCAGGGGTACGACAGACTGTCTGCTGCAGCATTGGCTATGGGAGCATGGAAATCTCGACTTGTGATGGGGTTCAAGCGTACGTGGGTGCACGCGTGGGATAGAACGCTGGGTCAGACAAAGGCTTCTCTGACGTTCGATCTGGAGATCAATAAAGTTGTTGGTGATACCCCTAGTCATCGTGAGTATCTATTGTTGGAACGAACAATGATATGACACCTTTTATTTTCAGGCAACGAACCAATTTTGTATCTACCCGAGACAGTAACTCTTAGTGGGGCTGCTCGATTCAGTCCACGGGACGGGACGATAGAAGCGGGGAGTGTCGAGATCACTTTGCGTGTTCCGAGTGTCCATATCTCCATCGACCGTTGGCAATCCATCCTTACCGACATTGACGGTCAGAGAACCAAGAATGGACTCTCACCCTTATTGACATCGCCACGTTCACCCCAAACTCCCATGCTCTCCAGTGAAAGTAGCTCTCCAGTACGTGACTTTGGCTGCATTACTGTTCATATTTTAAAACACTCCAATTAAGTTCCACAATCGTCCACTTTTTTCATTGCCGTCCGCTCGTCTTCGCAAGAAAAGGTCTCGCTCGGTGAGTGGATATCGTTATTTCACTAGTGCAGTGTTAAGTTTCATCCTACTGTGCAACTTAGCCATTGTTCTTGTTATCCAAGATACAAGTGGACATACGTTCAATCAACGTCACCAAAACATTCAAAGGAGATGTCTACCGGGCTTCTGTGCAGGATGCTTCGTGGATTTGCGGTCCAAGTGATCTTGACAGCAACTTTGTCCATCGCGCTTGGCTCGGAACTCACCAGTCCCCCGAATCTTCCATTCATTTTTTCCAACTCAAGATCCGGGAAACTGCCCTCAGTAGACTCAGTAATGCCTTCGCTAGTAGCCTCCGGGTGCTTTCCATCAGTACTCTAGATGCGTCCTTCACGGCATCAGAATGGCCATCGTCTTTGCAGCAGATTTCTCCGGGTGATCCAAATGGGCCTTTGTTGATGATGGATCTCAGACTCGCTGAATTTGCTGTTACAGACCGCTTAGATGTGATACATAGGCTATTAAGCTACCGACCAATCTCGCCTACTTCTCCTTCGCACAAATCCTCATTCCCTGACACCTTATCACCTATTCCCCGAATTATCGCCAATATTGGAGTTGATCGTCTATCTGCACGTTTGACCTGTGTCGATGTAGTGGGCTCTCAGACGCCGTTTTCCCTACTCTTGGAGTCCAAAGGTCTCAATGCCCATGCCACGTCGATGTTCCGGATGACACCTTCCATCATATGCAAGTCTGATCATCCGTACTCCGATCAGACTGGTTTGCGCATGATGTTGCAGTGGAATTTCCATATGGAGCCTGTTTTCTTGAACCTGAACACACCTTCGACTTCGCGAAGAGTGTCGAGACGGTTCTCCACCCATAATCCAAAGATGGAAGCGGTCGACAGCTTGCTCTCTCTCGAGGCAATCGAGGCCAATGGAACATTAACTGCTCTAGGAGAATTCATTGATGATGGACGATCTGCATTCAACCTGTTGCACACCAAGTCCCTTTTCCTCGACCTCCACTGTTACACGGAAGGAATTATATTGGAAATGTGGAATTCGCAGTCTGTAACTGCTGTTGGTGCGATTGTCCCCGCGCTACTGATGAAGGAGACCACACCCTCGCCAGCTGATAAATATCTCATGCTACCTCTGGGTTGCGCTGTGTCTTTTTCTATCGCTCGCCTTGTCATTTTCGTCACTGGTCAAGATATCAATCCCAACGCCGAAAGTGATGTCACGCGTGGTGTTGCATTTAGCACAGGCTTGGCGGTGTCGTACTGTGCAATACATCCAGAGCAAGTTCATTCCGTGGAGCATTCAAGAACGCATAGGCAAAACAGACATAAACTCTACCTTCCTGCGGACCATCTCGCTGAAGCATTAGCTTCTGCAAGGGTTTCTGCGGTGTCTACTGAAAGTGCTGCTTACGGGAAATTCGTCCTGTGGGACACGTCCATCCGTTCAGCTGTTGCTGACACATATTCGATGGATGACCCATACATCTTCGAAAAAGACGATTCTGCATTCACGGACAAACATTTCGTATTCTTACACAAGACAGAGGTCGACGTCACTTCCCGAGGGACTAGATCGCCAGATTCATTTGCTTTGCAGTGCAGTTCAAACACCGTATCCACCGCAATCGACGAAATCCGGGTTTCCTTCGACTTGGGGCATGTCCTCGCCTCTCTCCTTGCGCTTCAAGTGTTGCAGAACATCATGCCCGAGTCACGACCTGCAAAAATGTCCAACGACTCACGTCTTCTGAGCTTGAATTTCAGGGGAACAGTCAAGGCTTTGCAGATCCGGTGGAATCTACCTGGCCAGCAGGCTGTCACGCGGATAAATTACTTGGAGGCGACTGCTAGCCCTGGAAATGTCGAGTGCTGCCTTAACTCGTTGGTATTCTGGATTCCCATGCCTGCAAAGCCGCATCGATGGAGGGAGGCAGAAGGAAGTAGATGGGAAGAGCTTGGTCGTTTGGTTAGGTGCACAGTTACCTATGGCAGTAATCCGAATGATGCTATCCTGATTGATGGTGACAACCTCCACTTCGGAGTTCCTTCAGGATACGTATTCGCGGACTTACTCCTGGCTATCGCCCTGGCAATCAAGGCTTCGCGCCACATACATCGTATGGTCACTTCAGGCACACACATTCCTTTCCCTCCTCCGGAGGCCGAAGGTCCCAAGATTGTGCCGAACATATTGGTGTCCATCCGTGCCATATGCTTAGAGGCAGCAGATGACCCTTTCGAATCCAGACTTGGATTACTTTTGAGGACTGGTCTTGATGCTGCCAAAGAGCGTCTTCAGCGGGAGGATGCATTTGACGCGAAAGTCGCTACGATACTAGCTGCGGAAGGAGCTGATGCTTCGCCGTCACATAATGCTACATTCAGCTCAGACTACCAGTTTGACTCGGGACATTCTATTTCTGTCCATGACGCACGCGAAAAGCTGCACATGGTCCATTCCATTGACTGGCTTCTGCGCCATCAACAGCGGAGACAAAAGCAAGCAGTCCAAGAAGATAATTTCTACAAAGATTTTCGAGGACCAATTCCGTCGAAGCGCCCAACTAATGTCCCAAATATTGTGAACGTCTCTGGTAGCCGTCGTGCACCATCCCTATTCCGCGCGGTCATCTATGGATTTCAGTTACAACTCTCCCGACCCTCATTCCCCCTGAATCAACTACCGGACTTCTTGCATGTTCATGGCCAGGGCATCCCCAAGGACACTTCTTACACTCTCCTTATTCCAGTCCGCCTTGACTTCTCCTTGACATCGCTTCGAGTCACGCTCCGAGACTATCCGTTGCCACTCCTGCACATTCCATTTCATTCTGAAAACAAAGAACTTCCTGTTCTGAGGTTCATCTCTGACTTGGTCGTTGCTGAGGACATGGGGCCGCCGCAATCTGTTGAGTATATACCTTGTAGCATTGGCGGGGTGCAGGGAGGCTTCGCTCAGAGCAGTCCTCTTGTTGTTGAACTTCCCAAAACCACAATGCCCGTCAAGACATACGCTAATCCCGCCGTCCATGTTACGACTAATGGGGTGACAAGCTTCGGTTGGGGCGTGAGCTATAGTGCAACTACTCAAGATCTTGTTCGGGTCTTGGAGAGCCTAACGTCGGAACCGCGCGATCCGTCCCCGAGCATTGGATTCTGGGATAAGGTACGTCCTACAAACTTCTTACTAGTTATTGGGTCTGATTATGCTTTCAGCTGAGACTCGTCTTCCACTGGACTATCGAAGTCTCATTCACTAATGAGGTCAGGCTTTACATGAAAGGTATGACCTGGCATGCCGTTCATCACAATAATATGTTTATTTTCTGTGCTAGGCACACGTGATCCGTACATCCTCCACGATGAAGGTGCTGGCTTTGCACTCTGCTGGAAAGGAAATCCGAAATTACTCATCGGATTTCCGAACGACGTCAACGAAGTTATTCAGGTATCGAGTGATACCATGTCTATCATCATTCCAAAGTAACACTATCTCAATTCACAACAAGGAGACATACTGAAATCGGAGAACAGGTTCCATTGCGAGTGGGAAACCGGTGACACTAAGTTGGACGCCAATGGAGCAAACACCGCGCCTGAATGCCTTAAGACGTGTGCAAAACTTGGCTCTGGTGTGCGCTTCGGAGTTGGTGTCATCCTAGAACGATCTTGCAGCAGCCAAGATTGTACATCCTGCATTGGTTCCTCCTTCGATCGCCATTGCCGCTTTTTCACTTTTCGGCCTCACTATGATGTGCAGCTTGTAACTATGCAAACGGACCCAAACCCACAGGTGAGCTTATTCATGGAATTGCCTTTGCCACGCTGATCGTTTCTTCAGACACTTCACGACTCTTACAGGGGCTTTCGGTCCGATTTCATCCACCTCTCCGTCTCTTTGACATCTTCTCTACACTCACCTTGCCCCGATCTATCTAGCCCGAGTAGTTTCCATTTGACACCACACGCATTTGCTCATTTCTGGTCTTGGTGGGCACTCTTTGACGGCAGTCTGTCGTTGCCAGTCAGACAGGGCTCGTATTATCCCTCTAAAGCAGTGTCCAACAAGTTTGCTCGTCATCTTGCGACCGTGAAGTACCGAATAATGGTCCCTAGCCTCTTCATATCTCACGTTTATATCGATGACACGAGAGACTCTTGGGTTTCTGGAACCACCTCCTTTGTGGGGATCAAGGCTAATGTCGGTCATTTCCAAGCAGATATGCACCAAAGGGACCAGGAATCTATCGCTGCAGGTGACAGCCAGGATAGTATTAAGGTTGTGCGGCATAAGCCTTTCTATGCTGCGGAGGTTGTCATGAAAGACATGGACCTCCGTGCCATGCTGGCCACATTTTCAGAGCCCCTGAAACAAGCTGTTTCTCTATCGTTCGAAAGTGATCGGGACGTCAATAATTCAACGAGGCTGCCATCGACAGCCCCGACCTCTGACTGGATTGATGACGACGACTTCGTGGAAACCGATTGGTCTTCCAAGCTTGAACCAGATATACAGCTCTTTCCAGTGCTATTGTGCTCTAGATTGACTTATTTCAAGAAGAACGTCACTTCTGGACCGATGGAAGGCAGCAAATTTGGTGTAGAAGACACGCACACGTGTCTTCTTGGGAGCGAGCCATGTAAGTGGTTTACAATGTTCAGTCTCTAGCCTTCTGAGCTAGATAATTCCGACGTAGCTGTCCCGCAGGTGGAAGTCGACCTCGCCAGTCGTCGAATTGCGCAACTCCGGGACCTTGCTGCCCAAAGCCCTGCTTCCAATGAAGGGGTAAATTCAAATCCTCATATGCGAAACGATAATGTACTAACTGAGTCAGATCTCGACGTTGCACAGAATGATAGCCTTGCTACAGGACTACGTAAATCATTTACGAATGACCGAATTTCCACCCACGGATCCACGGAGCAGCAACACTGAAAACTATTACATGCCTTCTGACACTGTTGCAGCTGACGAGTGGGCAGAGTTTGAAAATGTTTATCAAGTTCATGCTCCCAAGGTTTTCATGAATAACTCCATCCGTAACGTAAGGCATATTTGGTATACTTCTCCAATTTTGTTACTCATCTCAATGTGCAGATCATGCTACAATACTATAACTGTTCAAAGGCCCGGCAGGGATTCGAGTATCACATGGCAACACGGTTCGTGAATCATTGCCATACATACTTGACGTTTTTCTTGATCGTTTTGTGGCTTAGTGCTGTCAAGTTCATTAGGGATCAGGCTGAAGCTGTCACGTCGGCTGAGCTCGCGAACGATCGCGAAAAGCTCAAGGGTCCCGCCCAGGCTGCTGCGACTGTTCTAAAAAAGATCTTGACTCGGGATCGCAATGGCGTCTCGATTGATGTTGCAGATGACATTGCGGATGGAGAGGGCGCCGTCGATCCTCTAGTCGGCTGGGACGAAGGAGTGGCGTTGCAAAAACGTCATTTCTGCCTTCTTTTGAAGCCCCAGATCGTTTTGCGGAGTGAAGGAAGTCCTGACTTCGTTTCAGTCTTGGCTGCTGTTCAGGCTAAACTGCAATCATTCACCATCTTGGACAAGTCAAATCTAGAGGATCCGATCAGTGGTACTATCATGACCAGGTAATGTTCGAATTTTAGCTGGCCATATCAGAAGCCTCACATCGTGCAGGAATTACATGTCCTTGGATGGTCTTCAGACGTTCTGTCCCGTAGACTTGGCATCATGTGGTGACGGATGTGTGCCACTGGAAGTCCTTATCGACTATCGTTGTGAAAGTGACACCTTCGACCGAATGGTTCCCCAGACAAATGCCACTTGTCATTACGATCGGTTCAATCGCCTTCGTCTACGTAACAATGTGACATCTGTCACTCGGTCCATGCCAGACAATGAGAACCGTCGAGGGAATCCTGCCCATCTACAGAATGAGACAGTGAGACGTGCATGTACAACCTTGTCCGCTTATTATTGACCCATTGGCAGGATCTGGTCCAAGTTCGTGTCCCTCGGTTCACTGTTTCTGCCAGCGATCGTCACTTCCAGACCATATCGAACATTATCACGAACCTTATACTTTTCTCCGACGCCGCTCACAAAACACGGTTGGAGAAGCTCGAGGCTTTGCTCTTTGCATATGACTTTACAGACTTGAGGTCAGCAGCAAATGTCGTCTCGGACCTGCAAAGTCGCCTGCGAAATGCCCTTGAGACGCGTAGGGATGCTGAAAATCATGTACTGTCGGCCAGCTCGGATGCTAAACTGAACGTCCTCAAGCTTAAGGCTCACATCTTCCTTCTGACTGAGGATCTTAATCTGATTTTTGACGCCATCAAGTTAGCACAGGATCGGGCTGATGAACGCTCAGACCAGAAGTCAGCGCTTCTGCTTCTAGCTTCTTCTTCAGAAATTTCGTGGAAAATGCTGGATGAACAGCGAGAACTTCTTGCAAAGCTCGCAGTCCGTGACATCCGTTTCTCTTGGCTCAGCAAACAAGACAGCTCGACAGTGAATAATCTAGTGGTAGGAGACCTTCAAGCGTTCGACGGCTCCCCTCATGCTCCTTGGCCCGAAATCGTGTCCAAATTTGAGGAGCCATCTAATCATCCCATGTGCAAGGTGCGCGCTCTGACTTGACTGGCTTCTCCTTCTGACGTGCCACACTCCAGAGAGAAGTCTTTCTTGATGCTGATTGGGCGGTGCTTGCCCCTGTAGGGGGTATCACTATCTATGAAAAATTCCAGCTCGATTTTCACCCAATCAGGCTTCAGCTAGACGCCAGTCTTGGGCAGCGAATCATGGAGTATGTCTGGCCAGCGCGGAGAACTAGGAACAGGGACACTGACACACCACCCTCGTCTGACACGCACCATCGCGGATCTCGCGAGTCATTGGATGCTGCCAGGCCGCTTCATCAACCACGCTCATCGCTCGATTCCATCAGTCTCGCTCCCCCTTTGCGGAAGTTGGGCTCGTCAAGGTCGTTCACGGATCTACGAAGTGCGGCAGCAGATTTCATGAACACACCATCACCAGGCAATCAGCGTCCATTAACGTCAAGCCCTAATATGCTGGATGAATCTCGTCAACATATGCAGATGACAATGCGCCAGGTATCATTAGACCATAAGACCGATTTCGATGAGATGAAAACCCGCTCCTCACAAAAGATTTTCGTGCTGGTTAAGATTTCAAGGTTAGTGCGCAAGATATGATCGCACATCAGAGGATACTCATGACGGTCTCTCAGTTTGGAGTTACTACTAAGCATCATGAAGGCTTCATCATTTGAATGCCGTGACGCGCGCATTCGAACGCACGCGTTGGAGATCAGAAACCAGACCTGGAGTGTATGTGTCTAGATCCACGCGCTTAATAACGATAGCTAATTTCAGTACCATAGTTTGAAGAATTAGTTGACCAGTTCATCCCATCGGATCTCACGTGGAAGGGCTGGGTCAAGATAGCTCTGCATCAACCATTGGTTCCTGTCTTCCCTGTGGCTCGAGAGCTACTCTCAAAAACAAAGCTAACGGCCTCCAAGAGCGGCTCGCAGCTAGATCATCGATCCCCACGGAAGCAGAAGCTGAAGCAGAAAATAGATGCCAACCCAGATTCTCTATCAATCAGACCGAGGAGATCGTCGTCGAGTGGTAACACTCAAAGTCCTAGCTTTATCGGAATGTCCCTCGCAGACGAGTCGACTGCCTCGAATGGATCGGATGCTTCCCCTAGTGTGCCAGATATCAACCGTCCGTCAGGTCGGGTTCGGCTGCTTAGTGTTTTCAGTCGCGGTAGAAGGAGCTTGGATAGAAACCCCAACGTAGGTGATCTTTAGACTGCTTCAAGTCATGCAACAATTGACTTTTCTATGCAGTCTGATCCCGGCCCAGTGCTCGAGGGCCGCTAAAAGCCGAGAGAATCTCATATTTGCATAACTGTGTAACATTGCTAGTCGCTACAAGTACTAATGATCTATTATTGTAATTGACGCGTGACGTAAGCTTCAGTCACCGATTCCGCATCAACATATATAGTAGTGGAGCTTATATTGCCCGAACTTGTCCCCGGCGGTCGTGGCACCTGCTCCCGCCTCGCAATGTCTCTATAGACAGCCGTCGACTCACTTTCCATGCCTTCCGTCAAGATCAGAAAGACTCCATCCGCATATGAGCTGTTCGGAGGCAGCTTCGAAGGTGATATTAAGCCCTCATCACAAGGCATACGCCAACAACGTAGCCTTGGCACCTTTCCGAGACGTGGCTCCCAAGCGCAAATCAATGCTACTTCAGAGTACAAACCGCGAATGAGAAGCCATACAACAAGTGGTGCATCATGCTCTGCACAGATCCCAGCATCGTATTCTCGCTCCAGATCTAGAAATAGGATCAGCGAACACATTCTAGTTCCTCGTAGTTCATCTGTTGCACCTCCACCTCTGCCAAGCCACGGTCTTCCTGCTGTAGACGGCCGTGGGTCCATCGATAGGATAGTCACGATACAGGGATCTCAGACGGACATTGTGATACACACTCAAACCGACAACAGGATACCCGGTCACGGTATTGTCGAAAGTGTGCGCAGCCTTGAGCGAAGCCATCAGTTCGATACAAGTGACGTTCATCACCACGATGATATAGTGGATCATTTGGATGCAATTGGTACCGTGGCTTTTTTTGGTATTAGGTTGGTTCTTATGTCTGCAGATCCTCAGGTTGCTACTGTGTCCAGTCTGGCCAATACCGCTAACGCTATCTTGATGCAAGTCATTCCCCAATGTTCTATGAATGAATGCAGTCTGATGATTGTATCAGTCCTCCATCGCAATTTTACTCTCGTAAACCAGTCATCGTATTGTCTTCTCCCGACAGACGACAGCGAGTCCAGGACACAGAAGCTGGATATACCCACTCTGAATTCGATGACATGGACGACATGTTAGATAGACATGTCGAATCTGTCCTGACCCGTCAAGATAAGGTCAAACGTACGTTGCAGGGCGTTTGGTCGTTTTTGAAAACTCGTCAGTGTAACTGCACTCATTTGATTGTCATGATTGCTCACTATCATCTTTGCAGCAACGGGCGTAAGTTCGTGATACAGCATTAGTATCGATTTGGCTCACATCTTCCTGGGTTCCTTATTGCAGATCATAATGGGCATATACGGGTTTCTCGTTGGTAGGAAGGTCTCACGTGTTCTATTATTGGATACTGACCATCTACAGTATTCTGGGGAGCTGCGCTTGTTTTATTCCTGCTGAAGTGGATAAATCTGCACAACGCAAATACTCAGGGCTTCTGGGTTGAAGTATGCTCTCAGATCGAATGTGGTCCGTAGTCGATTTCCCCTGAAATGCTAAGATTAACTGATTTCATTAGGTTTATTCACCGCGACCGGCATTGGCTTGATCCCTTCTCGTATTCTGGATACTTATAGTGAGTTTCTGTGATTCTTGGTCTCATTGCAATAATCGACTTTGCTACCAGGAGTTTCTAAAATCTGGCACTACAAGCGGAAAACGACGAAGCTACGACATAAAGCAGGTCTCCCTGAGTTATACGACGTCGATGATCTACCTGATCCTGCCTATGATCCTAATTTTGTTCATGTTCTCACTGAACAGGAGGAACAAGATTTGCACCATCGTACGTGCCTGAATTTTTGGTAGTTCATGACAGGCGTTACTCACTCCTAAGTAATGCAGACCAAGTCAAATTTCGTGAGAGTCAGACGTGGTATCGCCCACATGGAACTGTGACTCACCGAGTAAGTCCTTTCATATCTAATGCACGGGGATGCGTTGCTAACTCCATTGCAAAGGCCTTTCCAATCAAGTGCGTCCTTCCAACCGGGCTTACCTCTGCTTATATCAACGATGAATGTTACAGCACAGCACTCTGGATATGTCTCTTTGTCGATGGGAATTCTTTTTTCCAGGTAATTGTTGTGAACTAAAATTGTCACTCAGGCTTACTAGTGTTCAGGTCATTCTGTCGAGCTGTATGTGGTCTCTGAACAGGAAAGTTGTTGTTTTAGCCTAAAATTTTATCAAGCTGATTCTCTATAAAACAGATTCGAAAGACCGGCGTGGACCACAGGAACCCTCATCCCTGCGTCATTTTTGTGCGGCATAATTTCAGCGGTGTTGATTTGGCGAGGTGGTCAGCGTACCAGACGCACGGAGAAGATTGAACGAATTTTGCGAATAGCACTTGCAATGGAAAAGAAGGAGAAACAGGGCCTTTCGCACGGGTCAACGGAAAATGCTTCGATTCATTCTCCTGATACCCCGCTCAAGCTGACGAGCATCGCTTGCTCCAACAACTTAACTGCGTCTTCGGAGAACAATGATAATCACGGTCTGATTGTTGCTTCATTAGGGTCGCCTGCTATCATAGAAGACATGACTATTCCCGCGATGAAATAGATGGGTCATTCCACTTGCTACTCTTTGCTACTATACTATACCTGCATGTTTGTATTCAGACACGACTTATACCTATCTTGCAAAGACATCCGATGCTTGTATTCCATGGTAAAACGATACAGTATATTAAGGATTGTTGAAATCCGACTAGTACGGTCACAGACGCGCGAAGCTCCTGCCTCCCTCCCGAGGCACTTTGCGGGCCCACAAAGCAGCAACTATCTGTCGCCATGTCCTGTCATGGCAAAATTGCCAGACATCGTTTTTCTTTTTTTTTGCGACAACTACCCAAGGTCAAGTCAAGTCACACGACGGTACCTGATAAATTAACCACTTTGTGGGCGCTGTTGAAGCGCAAGGACAGAGATTTAAGCATTTTCTCTGGCCCAGCGGGCGGCGGCAACCAAGTTGGCCAAGGAAGTTTCGGTTTCCTTCCAGCCACGGGTCTTGAGACCACAGTCCTGTAAATATATATATGAGCGGCGGGTCAAAAGCGAAGATTCATTCCAATTACAGGGTTGATGAACATGAGGTGGTCGGGTATGATGGCCAGGGTGGTCTTGAGACGCTCAATGATCTCTTCCTTGCTGGGAACACGAGGCGAGTGGATGTCGTAGACACCAGGACCAATCTGGTTGGAGTAGCCGTACTCCCTGAAGGTATGGAGGAGCTTCATGTCGCTCTTCGAGAACTCAATCGAGATGACATCGGCGTCGAGTCTCTGGATGGAGGGGAAGATGTCACCAAAGTCGGAGTAGCAGAAGTGGGAGTGGGTCTGAGTGGCATCGGTCACACCAGCGGTGGAGAGCTTGAAGGTGTCCACAGCCCACTCCAAGTATTCGTCCCAGTCAGAGCGACGAAGAGGAAGCTAAGGGGGTGATGGTTAGCAGCAAGCTAATCCAATCGCATGGGGATACTTACACCCTCACGGATAGCGGGCTCGTCAACCTGGATGGCGCTGATGCCGGCCGATTCGAGATCGACGACCTCGTCACGGAGAGCAAGAGCAAGCTGCTGCGACTGCATCTTACGCGAAACATCATCGCGAGGGAATGACCAGTTCAGGATAGTGACAGGGCCAGAAAGCATGCCCTTCATGGGTTTCTCGGTGACGCTCTGCGCGTAACTGCTCCACTTGACGGTCATTGGGCTAGAACGGCTGACGTCGGACACGATGATGGGGGGGCGGACATAACTGTTGGTAAAACAATGAAGCTCGATTCGAGTGTCCTCATGAAACAATACTCACCGAGATCCGTAGCTCTGCACCCAGGCGTTTTGAGTGAAGACGAAGCCGTTCAGTTGCTCACCGAAGTATTGAACCATGTCGTTACGCTCGGGTTCACCATGGACGAGGAGGTCAAGGCCGACTTCCTCCTGGAAGCGGACAACCATCTGAATCTCCTTCTTGATGAACTCATCATACTCAGCCTCGGTGATCTCGCCCTTCCCGAGCTTAGCACGGGCAGTTCGAATCTCTTTGGTCTGGGGGAAGGAACCGATGGTGGTGGTGGGGAACTTGGGAAGTTTGAGGTGCTTGGCCTGAACTTCCTTGCGAACAGCGAAAGGATTCTGGCGGTTGTACATGTCAGGGGTGATAGCAGCAACGCGCTTGCGAACAGCGTCGTCCGAGGTGGACTCGAACTTGCGACGCTTGGCAATGGAGACCGTGTTGGCCTCAAGGGCAGCGGAAACACTGGCGTCCTGAGAGCCAGAGACGACAGCTGCTATGGTGGCAACCTCAGACGCCTTCTCAAGGGCGAATGAGAACCAGTCCCTTTGCTGCTCGGTGAGCTTCTTCTCAGAAGCGAGAGTAACGGGGGTGTGCAAAAGAGACGAGGAGGTAGCGATGATGACACGATCGGCACCGAGAGCAGTAATAGCAGTCTGGCCAAACTTGATAGCAGCAGCAAAGTCTGTTTTCCAGATGTTGCGTCCAGAAACCACACCGAGGGAAAGCACGATAGGAGTGGACTTAATGGCAGTAAGAACCTCGCCGAGCTGCTGGGGTGCACGGACGAGATCAATGTGGAGACCAGCGATGGGGAGCTTGGCGACGAAGTTGATGTTGGAGTCCAGGCGAGAAAAGTAGGTGGTGAGCACGATCTTGGGGGCAACGGGGGCGAGCTCAGCGTAAGCAGAGGCATACTGCTTGTCGAGGTCGGCAGCCTTGTCGAGGACAAGGATGGGCTCGTCAATCTGGACGGATTCAACGCCAGCAGCCTTCAGCTCAGACAAGAGCTGCTTGTAAACAGGGAGGATCTTGGGGAGCAACGAGATAGGCTGGAAGGTAGCAGAGGCCTCTTTTGCGGCCTTGCCAAGGACAAGGTAAGAGATGGGGCCGAGAACAACTGGGCGAGTGACGACGCCGAGCGCCTTAGCCTCGTTGTATGCAGCAAGAGCCTTGTTGGTAAGGAGCTTGAAGTCAGTGCCCTCTGACAACTCTGGGACGACATAGTGATAGTTGGAGTCGAACCTGAAACATTGTAATTAATAAGACCATTCAGGGAAGTGAAACTGAGACACTTGCCATTTCTTCATCTCACAGGCGGGGACATCGACGCCATCAGCCTGGCGACCACGACCCATAGCGAAGAAGACATCGAGATCAGAGAGTCCAAGACCCTGGTAGCGCTTTGGGATCGCGTTGAATGCGACGGAGTGATCGAGAACGTGGTCGTAGAGAGTGAACTCTCCGCTATAAATATATTTGATCAATAAACGTCTTCCAGCGCGGACGAGGGTAGCAACCTGGGGATCAAGTCGACACCACGGTCTTTGATGCTAGTCCAGCTGGACTTCTTGACTTCGGCAGCAGCCTTGGTCAAATCATCTGCGGAGATCTTTCCAGCCCAGTAGGCTTCAACAGCCTTTTTCACCTCACGGTTTGCACCTGTGGATTGGGATCAGAAGTGTTGTGTGACGAGCAAGACGAGCGATATACCGATACGGGGGAAACCAAGAACGCTGGACAAGACCATTCTGAATGGATTGATGATGTTGGATCGGAAGAAAGGAATGAAGGACAGATTATCTTCAAGTTTGCGCGATTTTGATGCTCATCTAAAGCGCCTGCCCTGAGTTAACAATAAACTGACTGAAGGTTATCGATCAATCTAATCACGGTCGCGACATCCTAATATTTTTTACTCTCATGAACATGGGAGTCGAAAATCACTTTAATCCCCTCCATTTCGCACACACTCCAAAATTCAAATCACTCTCCCATTGTATCTAGTTGGCTTCCATGAAATGACATGAACCCGAGCGATCGATAGATCTTATCTTGTTTTCTTTCGATGAATATTCCGACGGTTTCTTCGGTCTCCTAGATCAGAAGATCAAAAAAGCCGTGAAACCACATCGCGCAATGAGAATCGACCAGACCTTGTTTGGTCATGCCTTCTGCTCCTCGGACAAGTATGCCACGTCAATAGCAGGCTCGTGCGCGTGAATACTGTCTCACTCTAGCAAGATAGGCTATCCCATGACTCCGAAAGTCAACCGTCATCACGTCTTAAGTGTATCATGTCGCAGTAGGTCGCTAGACCGTTTAAATGCCGGTACAAGCTAGACTCCCATAGGCAGACCGTAGACAAATGAAGATTAAGATAAGGTAGACCCCCATCATAATAGAAGCTAATAGAGGTCGGGTGTAGTCCTAGACATTGGGTCGGCCACGTCGGACGGTCGAACTTAATTGAAATGTTGACTGCGGCGCGCCTAGAGTAATCATGAGCGGCTTCTAGTCCTTTTCCACTCGGAGGCGTTGCTGAGCCCCGAGCTCAGCAACGTTAGCCAGTAATTCGTGCGACTGGTTTGAGCCGAAAGATACGGATGATGATCTCGATGAGAAGTGGGAAGGACCAGGCCCAGGAATGGACATTGTGAAGATATTCTAGGAAAGCTGGGTCCGAGGACGTCGCCAGTCGCCAAGGATTGTGACTCAAGATCATGTTCACAAGGATAACTCCCAACGACCGGATGTCTGTGAAGTGGTGAGCAATGAGGATACTTCGTCTCACAGTTAATCCTGTATACAACAGGTTATCAGATACCGCCATCCGATAATGTACCCATGCGAATGTCAGCACATACCAGAATTCATCCAACCCGAACTCCTGACTGAAACTACTTCTGGTCGCCAGCCCAAAATCCGCGGTACGAATACCCAACCTGCGGTCTTGAACAATGAATGCAGAGTATGATCTCTGGTTTCAGGTTACAGTGGAACACACCCAACTTATGACAGGCGTGTACGCCATCGAGAAGATCATGATGAATGACATCTTGATGAGGGACATTGTTCTGGCACGCATGCTTCTCTATGATAGCAGTATAGAGGTTCCCACCCGCGCGGTAGTCAAGCGCGATGTATAGGTACAAATGACTCGTGGATGGAGGGGGCAGATACGCGGCAAAGAACCGGATACCAAGGAGTGCACTGGCAATAGGATCTCACGTCTGTGCTAGGACAGAGGGGAGAGTTCTGTTTTTAGCAAGCACTTGATTGCACAATAGGTTCGCAGGAGTATGAAGAGTGCGATAGACGTTTGCATAGGTACCAATCATCTTGAACTCGACATGACCGTTACCAACGACCTGATGAGAAAGGTTCAGTGGGATCTCTTCGCCATAATTTATGGCTGCTGATCTGAATTAGGCTGAAGTAAAATTCAAGTAAAGACAGCTGTTCCTTCTAGGGTTCGATATAGTCTCCTCTAGGCAGAGATATGGCTAAATTGGCCAGGGTGCTGGGACGTATTTGAAGCGGAACTGCCAGCTACTTGCACTGAGGCAGTTCAAGTTGATTATCCTGAGTTTAACCTTGGTCTTAGACGGTCCAAGACAGTCAGCTCGTTCTAGAAGGTGACTCGGTGCAAACACGAAAGGCTGTTGATGTATGTAATGCACTTTTGGTTTTCCGTCTGTCGATGCCCTGTATGTGCCAGCCTTGTGTATGATGCAAGATGCGAAGATAGAATAAGAAATATGAGGGAGGCCGTAGGGCTGTAGAGAAGGTGAATTGAGAGTTATGTCGCGCAGGATAAAGTGGACTGCAGCAGTGAGCAGTGTTTGTGAATTCGGTGGCGTTCATAGCCAAAACAGTAGATACTATTTCGCCTAACTTGCTGCTCATGCCATCCAATTCATTTTGTAATACTCGGCGTTGTTCGAATCCTTACATCCTTGTGATTATTCCTGACTCGGAGTCACAGTTCGGGACTCCCATCATGTGGGCCGGATGGTGACCTATTTGACCGACGTAAACTTGACTCCACACCTGACGGTTCTTCCTTCTGATGATCTCACTACGGCTGCTGCCGCCTGTAAAAGGCAGTTGGTCATAGGTCTAGCACAGAAGCCTGGAGTCAGATGACCGTGACCCAGCGGTTTATTCTTAAGTCAGGAGACCAGTTACTATCTTCCTGGGCTTCATCCATCTTCACCTTGCCCACCTCGTCATGTCTGACAACCCATCATTCGTACTTAAGGGAATCTTGGATGTGGAGATCCAGCTAAAGCCCATTCCAGAGAGTGAGTGTATCCTCTGCTCGTCCCTTTACACTCGCTTAATCGCTCGTGATCTTGTGAAGTTGATGCAAATGAAGTCCTTGTGGAAGTGAGGAAGACCGGTGCGTCCAGAGTCTCCTCATCGTCCATATTATTTCAAGGTTAATCTGACGATGCACAGGAATTTGCGGGTCAGATGTATGATCCGCCTAACCTTCTGAATCAGTGAAGATGTTAAATCGTCTCCTCCAGGTGCACTTTCTTGTCCATGGAAGGATCGGCGATTTTGTTGTAGAGAATCCCATGGTGAGTTGACCTGGACGAAAGTCACGACCAAGCCTAATCATTAGCCATTAGGTGCTAGGTCACGAGGCAGCAGGTGTGATCTCAAAAGGTACGCCAATCTTTCTATCCAGGAATATAGAGTATGCGACGTTTGTCCGTAGTTGGTTCCAAAGTGACCAATGTCAAAGTGGGCGACCGAGTGGCTATGGAGCCTGGCGCTTCATGCCGCAAGTGCGAAGCTTGTAAGGAGGGTCGTTACCAGGTAAGTATAGTTTTGAGCCCCAATTTGTTTCCTGACGTCCGCGTAGCTTTGCCCCGATATCGTGTTTGCTGCTACTCCTCCCACAGATGGCACTCTCGCTCGTTACTACCGCCTCCCATCTGATCTCGCTTACCCGCTTCCTCCGAACCTCAGTCTTGAGGATGGAGCGATGGTAAGCTGACTATACTAAACTCGATTTTCATCTAACTCTGTTGTAGATGGAACCTCTTTCTGTAGCAGTCCATGCTGTTTCGAAGCTTGGTGCTTTCCGGTCAAACCAGTCTGTCACTGTCTTTGGCTGTGGACCTGTTGGGCTTCTCTGTATGGCCGTCGCAAAAGCTCTTGGTGCTTCCCGTGTGGTTGCTGTTGATATCGTCCCTAGCCGTCTCGAATTTGCCAAAGCATACGCCGCAACTGATACTTTCCTACCTCCTGCTATGGAGAAGGACGAGTCGAGGATGGCATTCTCGATTCGCAATGCCCAGGCGATGAAGGAGAAGCTTGGAATTGCTGAGCGCGGACCCCAGGCGATTGACTTGGTTGTGGATGCTTCTGGTGCAGAGGTCTCTATTCAGACTGGTCTCCGGATCACCAAGACTGGTGGTACCTTCGTCCAAGTAGGTTGAGATCCACACAGCAACTGGGTGGCTTTCTCATTGGTCACGAATAGGTCGGGATGGGTAACCCCAACGTCACAATTGACATGTTTGTTGTCATTAGCAAGGAACTCATCGTTAAGGGCTCCTTCCGATATGGTGTAAGTACACCTTCTATAAAATTTCCGTGTCATTGATTGATCGCTGTCTGTGAAGCCTGGGGACTACCCTCTCGCCATTGCCCTTGCTGCGTCAGGCAAGGTCGACGTGAAGCCACTTGTGTCACACCGGTATGCTCACTGATTTCTGCCCAACATTTCTCGTTCTAAGGGTCCCTATAGCTTCCCCTTCAATCAAGCACGAGAGGCGTTTGAAACTACTCGTAACGGCAAGAGCCCCGACGGCAAGGGGGTTATCAAGGCCATCATCTCCGGTCCTGATATCGACATCAACGAGGCTTGAAATTTAGCAGCGAAATGTTACTTAGTAGCGGAAACAACGTATTTCGATTTCATTCTCTATTGTTTGCTATGTATTTCTTGGTCCTCTGTTGACAGTTGTTTCAATACTGCTACTTAGTGTCAGGGGAATTAACCCCAGAAAAGGCTCATGATCATGTAATCAACATGCTCCCCAGGTCAGTTACTCGTGGTGTAGACACATTTTACTAGTTGCGCTTGGTTCTAGATGATCTCTTCCGTACGGCGGCTCATCACTCCTCCTCGAAATTGAGCTCGAACGTTATTGCTTGCTACCCATGACTGAGTTCAGCGTACGGAATGCGTACTACCTGCGCGTATCAGCAAGCTCAGTGATACCTCTGTATGTAAGCTGCGCACCCTTGCTCATGATGCGACTCGTTCCAATGATCACTATCGTCAGCTTTACCTTGATGAAAGACACGTAGATTGGATGTCAGACAGGATTCTGCAGCATGTTCTAGTTGATCTGCGACCACTGTCAGTCTGTTTGGCCGTAACTCTCGTGATTGCTTCTAAGGCCTTTCAGCGTTCTGCCGAAGCTTCAAGCTGAGAGAGACATTCACTTTGGTGCCGGAGCATCGAGTGGGAAGAAGGGAGCGGTGGATGTTCATCGGGGAGGTGCGTTTCTACATGCGCAAACTGCAAACAGAGTACATGACCGACTTGCAGAGACGTATCAATTCGCGTTTTTCTTCCAAAAGACGGAGCCTCATTCTGTGATCATCAAAGTGCGTGCTTGCTCACTCAGAGGTGTTTCCCGATCACCTAACCCTCTTCAGACGCGTTCATTTGTTCCAGCACCAGCACGCCCTCCCAAGGTTAACACACCCCCGCCACAGCCAGGAAAGTCTAAGAGTAGAAGTGGTAAGAGAAAAAGCAGGGCGCCTGGGAATCAAACAGCTCAAGCAGCTTCTGGTCGCAAAAAGCAAAAGACGAAAGGCAGATCTTGGGCTCGCAGTGATGATGAAGAGGAGGACCAGGATGTCATAAGTCTTTCAGATGATGACGATGAGGAGGAGGAACGGGATGTCATAAGTCTTTCAGATGATGACAATGACATAAAGGAGATGGAACGTACTGCGACTCGACGCTCGCAGAGAAAAAGAAAGGTTCCTGTCGGAGGTTATCGTGAAGACGACGAGGATGATGTGACCATTACTCCTGCCGAACCTTTGGATGTGGAGATGGGTGCTCCTACAGAGACCACCCTGCGAGACGAGACTCCTGCAAGAATCAGTGACCCCAATCTTATTGTAATGGGTGACAGCGCTGTTACTCCAACCATGGTTAAACAAGAGGATTCAGAGATGTCTTTGGGAACCACTCTTGGTTCAGAAGGTGTCGTGGTCACATCCGAGCCTGAACAGCCTTTCATGGAGCTCGATGAGGACGACGTCAAAAAGCATAAATTGGCGCTGAAGCTTAAATACCAAGGTTTCAACATTTTCGGTCGCTGTCTCTGCGTTGTGGTAGAGCCATGGCCGCCTATTCGATTTGCCACGCGAGCACCGTCCGTGATGCCTTTGACAAACGAGGTATTGAGAGGCTCGAGTATCGCACCTCCTGACTTTGTGCATAGCAGTAGCAAACAACGGGACCGTACGCCTCTATTCTTGCCAGAGCTCGATAGAGGTCGGAGCCAGACTCCCGCTCCTTTTCCTCTAGCAAGGACCTTGCCTCCAGTTCCCCTCTTCAATGACGCTGCCCCCCAATCTGATGACGATGGATACGGTAGTGATGATCTCATGGTCTTTAGCCAGGCACTCAATGCAGCTGGAGGCATGCACGTTGCAGCCGCAGATGACGACGACGAGATGGATGGTGCGGTATTATTCGGGGATGCAGATGAGGTGAGGGAGTTCTCGTAGTGTGGCTACATTAACTATTGGATATCTTGTGTATTATGCGCGCCCTATCTCTCTCAATATTTCCAACCTCCGTGTGTCAGAGACTCGTTTGAATCCTGCATTTAACATGTCGAAAAGACCATGTCCCCCAGACAATGCACGAAGACGGGTTGAATAGTCCAGCATGCGGCTAAGCGGTGCGACTGCATGGATGGTGCGTTTGAACCGTGGAGTGCCAATTGAAAACTTGGATGAAGCCGAGGCAGAGGATGAAGGCGACAGTTCTTCTGGAGGGATGTACAATCCGTCCGTCGAGTACGGAGCTACTTCGTCGCCTCCATCCATGGCTGACGTGGTGTCAGAAGCAAGGTCCAGAACTTCGCCGCCGTTTTCAGTAAGATCTTTGACAACCTTTCCCATCGTGTCCTCATGAACAGAGATCTTGAGCTTGATGAATGGCTCTAATACTGGACCCATTCCTGCTTCTCGAAGTCGAGTTCGCAGAATGGAGGAGCTGGCACCGGCAAGAATTGATGTCGGAATGTCAGGTGGAAGACTGTAGTCCGTGACGTGAATTTTGATGTGCGAGAGCGGCAAGGAGGTATGTGGCGAATTTGACAGAGAGCTGGACAAGCCCCGAGCGATATTGGCCATGGGATCCAGTTGATCTCTGAATGCATCTGGAGATAGCAAAGGCTGCCCACTTGGTCCCAAGACAAGGTTACCATCCCAAATTGGATCACCCTGCTGGTCATCAGCGAGAGGTTCCACCGTCATTAAGATCTTGATAGTGGCAGGTTTTCCCGCAACTTCGGTGGCCCATTTGTTTGCATTGGAGCTGGGCCCGGGGCCCAGAGATTCGCGATAGCTAACCCGGCGACTGCCCACTTCAAAATTGACACCCCATTCATCCCGTAGTCTCCCCTCGACTATCTCGAGATGTAGAGCACCTAATCCGTGGACAAGTAATTGGCCCTCTTGCATATCGGCCCGAACAGAAGGGTCAGTCCGAGATAGAGCATACAAGGCCTCTTGTACGGGGTCAAGGTCGGAGTGGGACTTGGGAATGATTGAGGCTGACATAACTGCTGGTGGTGGCACTACTCCTCGAAGGGATGTATGTGATGTGTTGGACGAGCCACGAGTATCAACGAGAGTGTCGCCTGTGCGAGTGAACTTCAAGCCCAAGATGACCCCAACGGAGCCATATGGCAGGGTATCGACTTCCTGTGCTTCTGCAGCGTATAGGAGGAGAACCTTAGAAATCTTTTCTTTCTGACCGCTGGTTACGTTGAAGACAGAGCTCTGGCGTTTGAGGGTTCCTAGCCGGTTCTATGAGTAATACTCTGTGCGATTCGTTTCTACACTGACCAGAATATACCCGAACGAACGTCATCCACCCTTTGCGCTTATCCCAGCTAACTTTCCATGCTAACAGCCGCAGGGGTCCGTGAGCTGACTCGGTGTCTAACCGAACATCCATCGGGCTCGCGAGAAGCTCGCCAACATAGTTCATTACTAGTTCGGTTCCAATACTTTTCATCGCAGAGCCACAAAGAACGGGGAGAATATCATTGCTCAGTGTAGCTTTACGGAGATGTGGCATGATTGCAGACGTCTCGACATCAAGATACGATGAAGGTCCTGGCGGCAGGGCAAGTAGGTGCTCCATCAACTCATCGGAGTACATCGAGAGATTTTCCAAAAGATCTGTCCTTGCGGACACAATGTGTGGTAAGATTGGATGGCTAGCCGGAATGATACCGCTTGTCTCGAGTTCCTTGACTGTTCTGGGAAGGGGTTGTACAGCAGATTCACCATCTTCCGTCCATTTCCAAATTTCCCATTTTACAAGATCGACCAGCCCTTGAATGCCGGGTTCGGCTCGCATGTAATCTTCGGCATTGAACGACGCAATTGGCAATGTTAATGCCATGGGGTTGGGGTGCAGTCTATGAGTAAGTAGAGAGACCAACGAGGACCTGAAGGAAGCACCAGGTCGGTCGAGTTTATTGAGAAACATGAGCCTGGTGGGAACGCCGTATCTGAAGAAAGCTTAAAAACATGGATGATAGAGATACGACGCGCTTACCGATCCAGTTGTCGCCAAACGCCCTTGGTCTGTGCCTCGACACCTTCCACGGAGTCAATGAGGACAACAGCTCCGTCGACAACGCGGCTGGCACTCTCCACCTCCATACCGAAATCAGCATGACCTGGTGTATCTATGAGATTAAAATTCCATTTGTTCCATTTGACTGGAATGCTCGCGGACTGGATTGTGATACCCCGTTCTCGTTCAGCAGGCAAGAAGTCTGTTGTGGTGCTCCCAGTGTCGACCGAACCAGGAGCTACCAGGTACGCCGACTTGTGCAGTATGGACTCTGTGAGCGTAGTTTTCCCAGAGTCTGTATTTTTCAGATAGGTGTATGAGTGTTAACTTAAGTCGATCTGATGGACGTACCAATGTGGGCAACCAGCGCCATATTTCTGATAAGAGAGGTCTCATTGTGAGCATCTGTGGCCAAGCTCCGTCGTTGATTCGGGAGCTTGAGTGGGCGGTATCTCGCAGGTAGCCATAGAGCCCTACGAAGCATCAGTCCTTGAAATAAGCTCACCAGCATCCGGATTCCGAATACAAGAACTTGTGAATTCAACAAGAACAAATATAATTCAAGGCCTTTTGTCTCGAAAGAATGCTCATCTTGACGCCCATAAGGTGCCTTTACCACACTCATGTCTTCTGACGTTCCCCAAGGCTTTGAGGATCGTCTACGACAACGCACTTCCACCAGGAACTCGAACACGCTCGAAACTATACCCGTGAACCACCAACCCCATGGGAACATTCCAAATACACCACTTGCAGCATCGACGATATCATTTCTATTAGGCTGTTTATTTTCTCTTAGTTTAACACTCTTTATCACGGGAGGTATCTCTGAGCGCTGGTGGGCCACATATCAACTGGCCTTCTTTCTTGCTACTTGGTCTGCGTTCCACTGGGGAGAATTCGCGGTTACAGCAGGCTGGAACCGCGACAAATGCAGTGTTGACTGTGTGTTCATCTTGCCAACTTTCCGAGAAATTATTAAATGATTTGGCAGCCTTCTTACTTGATAATGGCGCTATGTATCATGTTGCCCATGGGGTTGCGCTATTGGAATATCTGATCACATTATACTTGAGACCATCGCTCAAGGCACACCCCTACGTCTCAACAATCGGTCAGCTGAGGTTGGTTTGCGGAAATAAAGGCTGATGTGTTTTCTTCCGCTAGGTGTAATCATTGTTGTCGTCGGACAGACGCTACGGTCAGCGGCGATGATACAGGCCTCAGACAATTTCTCTCATATCGTGGCTTTCCGCAAACTGCCTTCGCACCAACTGGTGACTCATGGTGTATACTCGTGCGTAGAACGTCTCCCTGACCATATGTCTCCTATACTCAAGTGACTCTACAGAATGTTCCGACATCCGTCATACGCAGGATTCTTCTACTGGGCATTGGGAACCCAGCTTGTGTTGCAAAACCCTGTCAGTTCCATCGCCTATGTTTTTGTTCTGTGGAAATTCTTCTCGCGTCGTATCAAAGGTATATTCGTTATATCAGCCCCAGCCGCATTCGCTGATTTTGGCACAGCCGAAGAGAATGCATTGATACTTTTTTTTGGACAAGATTATGAAAACTACAGGCGTAGAGTTGGCACCAAAATCCCATTCATACGGTAGACTTATGCACGTGGAATGCAAGCAATTAATGGTAGTCGACTCTCGCAGGTCTCGATGAATACTAGCATGTCATGCGTATGATAGAACATACAATTGATGGAGAATAATGCATACGCGACATGGGGTTTTGTATAATGCCCTCCCTCGTCCAACCACAACTCAATCTACTCCTGAGAAATAGTTGTGCGGTCGGATACGTAGATACCATCCAAGAATTTACGAATATCCTTGTTCCGTACGCGGCAAACACCTTGGATCGAAGCGGCTAAGGCAGAAGTTTAGCTAAATACTAGTCAACCAGGAACAGAAATGATGTACCTGACTGCGAAACATTCTCAATATCATTGCCCTCCAGGATAAGCTCGTCCTTCTGAGCTTTCGACTCGGAAACACTGACACCGTCGAGCATCTTGACGTGCCGTACAGTCTATTTGCCTTGAGTAAAGCTGAGGTAAACAACAGGGTTATAACTCACTTTCTCTCCCAAAAAGTTACGGATTTCAATGGCGTGTCCACTCTCTTGAATGATGGCATTGATGGGGAAGTGAGCATAGACAGCACGCATTTTATAGAGGAAGCCCTGATTCCTCAGTGAGCAGAGAAAGATGCATTGAATATGGATGCGCAAACCTTCGTCACACCAATGACCATGTTGTTAATCAAGCTTCTGATTGTCCTTAGACATGCGACATGCTTGCGTCCACCTTGCCACACCGCAAGAGTAACCTTGCTGCTCTTCTTGGTCTTCAACACCCGGATATCCATATCAACGTGACGGACATTCTTCGTGAGGGTGCCCCGTGAGCCAGTGACTTTGATAATGCGGGACTTGATCTCGACGGTAACACCCTCGGGGATATCGAGCTCTTCAGTTTGGAGGACGTCCCGCATCTACGTTTGAAGTCAGCTACTTGGGACATCCTGAATGCAGGCAGTCAATCCATCGCCGTCCAGAGTCTTGATTTCCACCAAATTTCTTCCAGAAACGCAAGAACCCACACAATGGACACTGATTGAAGCCGCATTCGAATTCAGCATGAACTCACCTTGCGATCGTTGGTTTTCTTGAGGTCGGTTGGGCAGCAGTATACGTTCGGAGTGTGGATAGAGGTACCGGGAAATTGCGATCGGAGTTTGAAGTGTACGGACGCAGCTATTGTCAGCTGCTTGGCACGTTGCTTCTTTCCCTCAAACCACCATCATCGTTTCCTTGGGCTTCGTGGTCGTGTCATTGACAGCTGAGTGAGACCACCATTGGAAAACATCGATTTCTTGCGACAGTCTCGATCGTTCAAGAGTTTTGTTTTTTTTAAAAACCAAGATCTTTACTTCTTCTCCCGTTCTTGGGTGAGATCGTGCTGCATTTGCGGTGACTGTCTTGCGCGCTTCGTTGAGAATAAAAGAACAACTGTCCCATGTATACTCAGCCCCACATGTACGGGCAGGTGGCATACGCATCACCAACCTATCATCAGCCAGGCCCTTCTGCTTACGCTTACCAGCAACCTCCTCCACCTTCCGCACCAGTCTACTTTGTGGATCCAAATTCTTTTCGTCGTGATTATGCATCGCGATTGGCAGAGCTCACCATTAACTCCAGACCGATAATTCAAACGCTATCGATGATTGCTCAAGAATATTCAAGATGGGCTGAAATTGTTGTGCAATGTCTGGAGGCCCACATTCGCAGGGTGAGTCATTTGTTGATTTCATTTTAAGGCATGTTGCCGCCTGTTGGGTAGTTGACATGAAAGCGGTTATCTGTTGCTCCTGCTGTGCCTGCTGTGTCGCCTCTTGGTTCTATCATGTACTTAGTCAATCATCTCGTAGTTTGAGTAAAGATATCCTCGCACGGCCTGGCAGCCTCGCTGCATGGCGAATGCAGGACATCGTACCACTGAGAGAATTAGTTGCTGTTCTTAACGTGGCAACAATGTCTTTTTCTGATGCCTTTCGTTTCGTGACCAAAAGCTGACTCATACTTGCCTTTTTGGGTGTGGTCTTTTCGCACCGTCAGGTCCCTCCGTGGATGAAACTTCCGGCGTTCTACTTGCTCGACGCGATATCGAAGAATGTCTACGAACCATATGCGCGCCATTTCACTCCCTTCGTCCTTGGTTTGTTCCTGGAAACTTACCAGCAGGTTGACCAGGCGACTCGTAGCAAGATGGAAGAAATGCTTTTGACGTGGCGAACCGCTTCTCCAACAGGAAAGGAGCTCTTTGGTGTCATCCAGCAACTTGCCATTGAACGTGGAATATGGGGGAGTGATTCAAATTCAACAGGGGTGAGTTTTACTTCGACCTTTTTATCGCCCTCACGGACTGAAGATCCACTAGGGAGTGTCTGGCCAAATCTCAAAGGCACAGGTCCTCAGCGAACTTGAATTTACCCTAAGTCAGAAGGAGCGAGCCTTGCAAGCAAATGCTTGGGATACCACCGCACAGAAGCATGTACAAATCCTGCAACAGGTAGGCATCGTTTTAAGTTCCGATTGTCTGTATGCTTATTTCGGGCAGCTGCGCAAACTTGTTGAAGCGGGTGTCTCTCAGGATGAACTCCGTCAAATTTTGTCCCAGCTTAGGTCTCTGTCACAATCCCCTCAACCCGCCGCAGCCGCTGCGCCATCGTATCCTACCTCTTCGATGCCAAGTGCGAATTCGTATCAATACCCAACTCAGCCTTCATACCCTCGCCAAGCTGCTCAATCTATATTCCCACCTCCGGTACCACAACCCCCTCCGTCTACTACGTATACATCTTACCCCTTGCCGTCCAATAATCAACCTAAAGCTGAACCGGTCGATCCTGCATCTCTTCTGTCGAGCGTGAAATCTACAGGTGCCCCACCAACTGACATCGCTGGACTTTACAGTGCTCTTTTGAAGGCCGGCATTGTGCATGCTACTGGTATGCCCGCTGGTGCCGGAGCGGCCACTGCTTCTGAGGATACTGCTGTTGCATCGTCAACGTCGTCTGAGAATCTGAGTCGAGATGCTGCAAGAGCATATCGCAAGTCAGTTTTGTCCCAGAACATCAAGCTGACGAATGTCGACATTACGAGGTACGTCTGATACACTTCTGCCTCGGATTGATTATTGATTGTGTAATGCAGAAAACGTCCTAACATTAACCATTTGCTGTATGATCGATTACCCGCGCAGTGTAAGCAATGTGGTGTCAGATTTACGGATGATACGTTAGGAAAGAAAGAGATGGAGGATCATCTTGACATGCACTTCAGACAAAATCGTAAGGCAAGTCAGAACATTGGCCGTGGACACAGTCGTAGTTGGTTTGTGGACCTTCAAGTACGTTTCTTCTTGATATCGGGACGCCAAATACTCACCGTCTTTCACAGGATTGGGTCCACGGAGGGCGTGTAGATGTGAAGGGTAAAGGTCGCGCTGACGGTCCTCGGTCGACGAGTAATAAGGCCACTCTCGCGGGAGAGGCGGCACAACGTGATGCTGAACTACGTATGCAATTTATTGTCGTCCCACCGGGTGATGAAGCCAAGCCGATATCATGTCCGATATGTAAGGAGACTCTGAGGACAGAGTTTCTTGAGGACGACGAGGAGTGGGTCTGGAAGAATGCGATCAGAAAGGATGATAAGGTACGTCTGGGCTCGTACACGATATGAAGATTCGATTGACTGGTTTCCTTTCGCTAGATATATCATGCAACATGCCACGCTGAAGCCATGAGTTCAATGCATACTCTAGCAACTAGGTTACGTCAAGACATGAGCAGTCGGAGTAGATCTGGCACGCCAGATTCTCTCCGAGCGACACCTCCAAAGAGCATGCCGATTATACGACCTTCTCTTTCCCCGTCCCCCGACTCTAAACGCGCGACTCTGAAGCGCAAGGCCAATGATGATGATTACAACGTAACATCGTCTGTCAAAGTGGAGAGTAATGGGACACCGCCTATGAAGAAGCTGGCACTTGCAGCCTGAGAGCTGGACTATAGACATTTCCACATCTTTATTGGAATACTTATTGAGCATCACACATGTATTAATCCATCGCACATCATATACAACATGATTACAATGACTTTGTAGTGTCTGTTTTTACATAAGAAAGCACTAAGTATCATGTAATTCGATTGCAATCGGCGGCTCAGTTGTCTCAGGTTTGTTCCCTCGTTTCCGCATCCTGCGAGCGAACTCGTTTTTTCACTCTTGACTGGATGCAAAAAATCAACTAATGCGTTGTCTTCAATGTCTTCTAACCTCCTTTCACTACAGCCCGAACGATTTGGTTTTGGGGATTTCAAGCCCAGTGAGAATCATGCCTCACCTTACCCGCGATGTTCCTAACTGCGCCAAATCGCAGCGCCATCTGCACTAAATACACATCTGTTTGCAACGCTTCAGCGTATCGATGAATTCTCGAACAAAGATGTTGAAATGCAGGTACGCTTTCATGTCTATCGCAATGCCCTTCCCACATTCGTGACCAAAGCCCGTACCCGCTATTGCAATCCCCAGGGTCCTCTATCAGAGGAGCTGACCATCCTCGTCCTTGATACGAACATACTACTGGAGTTCCTCGAAGTCATACAAGCATTCGTCTCTGAGGTTGAAGAGCAGGGCTTGCCTGTGCTGCTGGTCATCCCGGGTGTTGTGATTTACGAGCTTGATGGGTGAGTGTGTGTTCATCCGTGTGAATATCGCAAATCTGATGAGATACGTTGGTATTGTGTTTCTAGGCAAAAGAATCGCGAGGGGCTCTCATGGTTTGCCCGCAGAGCATCGACATGGTTGCTGAAGAAGGTGAAGGAGCGGAGGTCGGTCAAAGGTCAGGCCCTGGACGAGACGTGCAAGCCCTCGCGAAATTGGAAGAAGAGGGACCTGGATGCTGTATGTGGTGTTAATCATCCTCGCCACATCTTTGATCCTATCAGTGATTCATCACCATCTTAATGGCAGGAATTTGGTTCTCAACGTAGCAACGACAGTTTGATCATTGATTGCTGCAAATATTTCCTGCATCTACGGCAGCGGCGAACATTTTTATGCAGCAAAGACAAACTCTTGACCGTGGAAGCTGAAAGTGAAAGTAGGTAATGAATACGATCTCATGCGCAATGTTCTCATATTTAGATGCGGGGAAGATGTTTCGACTATATGTCCCGAGGGTGACACGTTTTGCAGTCGTGATATCGCTCAAGCTCTCTTCGGGTTCGAAGCTTCTCGTTTCAAATTCAGCGGGTACCATCCCATATACCGAAATTCATCGATGCGGCTGATACAATCAGCACCCACGCCAGAGCCAGATGATGACGGAATGGATATTGACGATGATGACGTTTCTGTACCTCGATCCAGGCTCTTCCACCCAAGCCATGCACTGGATCTCCTCCATTTGCAGGTGATTGAGTACTTCACGGGGCTTCTTCTGGAGCTAGTTGTTCGCATAGGAGGCCCCGAAGTGCAAAGCTTCAACGAGAGTAGTTCTGTATCGAAACATGCTCCGGCCTTTTCGCGGAAGAGTTTTGGCACGTGGGGTGCTCTAGAATGTTTTGATTACCTTGACACGAAGAAGCGACTAGCTAAGACTAGTCCACGGTTGGATATCTTTATGACGAGGCCATATGAAGGTGTGGGTGCACGGAGGGGGCAAGATTGGTCCCGACGGGACTGGGAAGCGGTGTTGAAAGGGCTGGGGGAAATAGGTGATGAATGGCAGGAAGGATCTATTCGCGAGTCGGTTCCTGCCTTAGAACTTCACATCAGCCGCGTGTTTGCGATGCCTATGCGGCCAACGGGGCTGTGAACTTGTCTCCCATGACAAGTGCGCAGTAGGGTTGCATCGCAGCAGCGCCGTGCTTACAAGATAACACATAGGAGGATGCTTAGAGCAATGTTATGTAACGGGAATTTTGCTTGTTGGATCGGTTACGTCGTTGTTTGCCGCAAGTTCGGCTTTTCGCAAGTTTCCTCTTCCGCTCGTTTCATCTCGTTACTTTTTATTTCCTCTTTCCTCTTTTCCTCCCTTTTCCCTTCATGGCCAAAAGACGTACAATCTACATACTCCTCGTCCTACTCGCTCTCATTCTCTTTGGCACCGTCGCCGTCCTATCTTCTATCTCCTACTACCTTTCCATCAATGCTGCAGCCTATCTCAAAGACAGGGAGGTTCCTGTGTTAGGCAACACCACACGCTGGAATGCAACGGAGCACGGACAACTTGAGAGGATACCCCGCATCATACACCAGACATGGAAGTCAGAAACTCTCCCAAAGAAATGGAAGGGTTACTCTGAGGCGTGTCGAAACATGATGTCTGACTAGTACGCATACATTTCATTACTGTCAGGCATAACTTCTTATAAGCTACCCTAAACAGTGACTACATGCTCTGGACCGATGCTAGCTCCCGCGAGTTCATCGCAGAGAACTATCCCTGGTTCCTTGACACGTTTGACGATTACGAGTACACGATTCAACGAGCTGATGCCATTCGTTATTTCGTTCTTTATCACTACGGTGGAATATACATTGACCTTGACATTGGTTGCTCCCGACCTCTGGATCCGCTATTGGTGTACCCCGTTATTCTACCCAGAACCATTCCTGTCGGCGTCTCCAATGATCTCATGTTTGCGGAGAAGGGACATCCTTTCCTAGCCCAAACCATCCACAACCTCGTCACCTTCGACCATTCATGGATCATAAATTATCCCACTGTCATGTTCTCCACAGGACCCATGTTCCTCTCTTTCCAGTATAGCATCTATACTGCATCCCATCCCGTTACGCCCGATGAGCCAGGAGATGTTCGAATCCTGCCCAAATCTCTTTATGGAAAGAATGCTAAACCGGCAGAGGCCCCTCATTCCTTCTTCACACATTATTACGGCAGCAGCTGGCACGCGGATGATGCTGCGTTTATCGGCTTTTTGAGTACGTGGGGCAAAGGATTGATGTGGTTGGGTTTGGTCATACTGGTCTATGGCATCTACAAACTCGCCCTCCCGAGCAAGCCTCGCAAGTATAGTCTAAGGAGAATTGGTGGATATGATGTCCTTCTACCTAGATGGACTCAGCGGAATGGGCGCTGGCACATCGACATGCGGTGGTCATTCCTTCCAGCGTCTGGTGCTTCTACGCAACCATCATCTCCTACCAGCTCTGTTCCGCATTCACCATTGGATGAACACATTTCATTGCTTCCCCTTCCCTTTGATATGAGACCCGACTCGCCCTCGCCTTCTGATGTTTCATCTTCTGTGGATATGTTTCCGACTTCCAGTTATCGCGTGACATCCTCCATTCTCGATGCTGTCCGTCGTGTACGAGATCGTGCCACAGGTTACTTGAATCTGTCTCAAGAGCCACCCATGTTACCGCGAACCCCATCTCGGAGCAGGCGGCAGCGGTCTCGAGGAGTCATGTTTTTCCTCCCGGCTATCTTTACTCAGTCTCGAAGTATGGATATTGCTCCGCGTAGCCCACCCCCACAACCATCTTCTGGACGGAATCTATTCCCTTCTTTCCAGCTGCCACCTGAGAAGCCTTTGCAAGGGGACGAGTTTGGAGTCGGAGACGAGCCAGCGGCTCAGTTTCATCAGGGCTCTTCTCAGTCCCCTCGACCACCATTCGATAACCGGCTTCCACATTCTTCCCCGAGTCCGCTTATCGATGTTGACCAACAAAACTCATAGCATTACGTTGGGAGCATTTGATGCTACTTACACCATATACTTTACTAAAGACGCCATGTTTCGCCTGCGGTCGTGGAACGCGTTTAGATACCACATTTTAATTTTGATTGATTTCATTTTCAGATAGATATGATGGAACAAGTTGGGACATGATCTCATAATACGCATATAGTGACATAGCTTCCTCCTGCACTTGTCTGTTGGGACCTGTTGGAACTCTCCAAGCGCTATTCATAGCTAGATGATATTGCGATATTGATATCTGTGACGAGTTCCGGATTTCGTGTGTAAGGGTGAAATATATAGATTTTGGGTCTATAAATAAGTTATATTGATGCAGCCTCAAGGCCTCATCATCATGATGTTTTCGGTAAAACGGCCGCCGGTCTCATGGATGCCGACAAAGTCAGCATAGCTATCGCGCTAACAAGGTAAGTAATTGATGGCCCGAAGGTCCAATATGAAGCACATGCTGTGGGGTGGTGCCGAGCAAGTCAGCCTCGACACGTTTCCGGCACAACACCAAACTCACCAAGTAATGGACCTATTGCGCGACCCAACTGACCCGATGAGCGAAACTCACCTAACGCCTTGCCCTTGGCAAGCTCAGGGTGCTCAGTCGTGGGTTTGCCTGTATCTTTGTCGAAGCCCTCGTTGCACTGAAGGGAGGCGTATGAAGTAAGCGAGCTTACGACAGTCGCGGAAGTGAAGGCCAGGCAGACTGCCGCGGCTCGCAGCAGTCCAACGGCGATCTTTGGCTGAGTGGACACGTAATGAGGGAGAATAGCTAGGAGCACAAGGCCGAGTGCACAGCTCGAGACCCCCCGCTGTGCCATTTTCCCCTCGCCTACTTTAGAGATAGAACGACGGACGTATCCACCCTGTAACAAAGCGCTAATTATGCCAATGGAACCAATCAGCATTCCATTCTGTTTGTTATTCCAATCGAACACTGGTCATTGGAGTTGAACATAAAATCTCAGTGACAAAAAACGATGACGCACGATCAAAGGTTAGGAAAATGAGCGTGAATTCTACGCCTGAGAAGATTCCCAAGAAAAGGAAGTGCAACTTTCGCAAGACCCGCAAAAGTTCTGTTCTTTCTTGCACACTCCGAACCACGAAAGGGGTCTTCGACTTCTCATTGGCAACAAGGTCTAGAGGATCCTCGTTGCTGTGCTTCTCAGGTCGAGTGTTTCGGGTCTCAGGAAGAGCTGCGGCCAGGAACAACGTCTCTGCGACGAGGAGCACGAGCGTCAACAATGCTGGGGCGGCGTAGATGTTTAACTCCATGTTCAGGGCACCCACGGACGGGGGAATTGGCCGAGATGCAAAATAGGCTCCAATGGGAGGCCCAATGCAAAAACAAATAGCAAACGCAATACCAACATACGCAAGAGCTTTGGAGCGGTTCGCAGGCGTGGTGATGTCGGAGAGAATGGCGCTGTTTGACGTGCTGATCGTCAGTTATACTGCCTGCGTTATGGTGGAGTACTGACGTAGCAAGTTGCACGTTGCCTTCGCTGAGACCCCCTATGACGCGGGAGAGCATATAAGAGGCAAAAGTGGTGGATTGGATCCAACTGTTGGGGAATTGATTCAGAAACTGGACAAGAATGACCGTAAAAACTCACATGAGCGCGGACAACATATTTCCTATCATAGTGATCAAGAGGATATTCCTTCGGCCATACTTGTCAGAGAGGGATCCTATATGCGGTGAAACCAAGAACTGTAGAGTGCTTCAATACCATATAAATGAGTATAGCCTCGATTGAACTGGGGATGCGAGACATACGAGAAAGCAGAACCCATCAGACCACCTTCATAAAATCATCAGATCAGCGTGAACCTTGCTGGCTAGCTTGAACGACACTAACCGAGGAGCACTACGTCCCATCTCTGAGAGTTTTGGTTTGACTTGTAGAACACGCCTCGCACTGCCGAAACAAACCACAGTGTTTTGTAAAGGAGGCCATTTGGGTTGGAGGTTTCCCTCTACGGGAGTCACTAAGGGAAGAAGAAACACGGTGTGGAGTGTGCTTACCACAGTATACCACTCTATTATGCGAGGAAACAAGGGTAAAGGGATTGTAAATGCTTTACCGAAGTCTCAGGACAACGTAGGTTAAAGTTGAGCAGATTGACTCACCAAAGAGATCAAGAACAAGCGACAAAAATACTACGTGTTCTACCTTCATAGTATTATCCTTCACTGATAGAGGCGACGAGGCTGTTGGTTGGTGCAACTTCAAGTTGACCGCGGTCAGACTCGTAAGCGCTCTCGGATCATAGAGGGTAAGAATTTGATGCGAATGTCGCAAACAAGTTGCGCAGCCCATGCAAAACTTGGATACGGTCAAAATTTGGTGATGTGGGCCACAACGTTTTACTTGCTGATGCTAGTGATATCATACTACATATTATTTTATGTATCTGAGGCTTCTATCTCTGCATCACCGTCATCTCCAGGCTGTTCTCCAACTTGATCTCCTGCAATTACACCTCGGAACTGCTGGTCTTCAGAGGCTTGAGTAAGGCCAGTTTGGAAATGTGAACTTGTCTCAGTCTTGGTTACCTCTCGTAATGCCATCGTGGCATACGCAGCCGTCCCAAGCGTCAGGTTGACCTGGAGAGCGCAGAATTTCCCATCATCAACGACAGCCGGTGGATCAAATGCAAGAAGTTTATCCTCGTCTGCCTGTGCGAGTGGGACGTCAGGGTCTGTGTACCTGAGTATAGACCACGATAAGTCTTTTGGAAGCTGTAGAATTTTGCGGTAGGAGCCATTAAGAGTGTACTCCCTGGCAATGTTTCGTCAGTTTCAGTTATGACGAAACTAATCTGACGTACTTTTGCTTGCGGATGAAATTATCGGGGTCAAGTCCATCCAAGCGCAGGAATTCCCTGTAGCGTTCCCCGAGCGCACCACCTGGATAATCAACATCCCTACCCGGGAGTGGCATGATTACGTCGAATATCGAGTACTGGTGGGCATCCTCTTCAGTGAGTGTCTTAATGATTGGCGCAACATATGCAGCTTTTCCAGCTTTCTTGCGCTCACGGTAGCTCATGCCTGAGATGACCCAAATTACAATGAGAAGAATGTGAAGAACAGAGATGGAAACTAGCCTTTTCCCTCTGCGGTGACTCGCTCCCCGTTACCCGCATCATCATCCACTTCCATCTCGTCATTCTCTCCGCTTCCTCCCTTGGCGGTCTGCTCGCTCTCAAAGACGAGATCGCCAGGTACCACTTTGTCGGGACCATGCATGCGGATTCGCTCCGAGACAATGGCATTCCACACGTACGATTGGTATGCATGAACGTACATGAGTCGCAGGTTACGAGGAATCTGGTTGAATTACATGAACAGCATTGCTTGGAACAGCTCTTGGCGTACCGTGGACAGTGCACCCATTGCATTCCGGGTTTCACCACCTTGCTTCTTGTAACTCTCAAGAATACAGCGCTCCGCAACAACCCGTCGGGGCATTAGAGCCAGGGCTCGATCTAAGTCGCCGTCCACTAACCACGCATCACGGGCTGCGACAACTTCAGGGTGTTCCCCAGGACGTCTTTGGAGGATGAGTGAGACAGCTTTGTGCCAGTCAGATTTCAGAATTGCCAAGCCAATGGAGTGAGTTGGTACTGCAGCCGTCCCAAAGCGCTGCATTCCTGGAGTTGTATTCAGACGAATCAGTAACTTGTCACATATTGAACTCACCGTAGTAATTGATGAACCCTTTGTGCTTGATCGAGTTCATAGCATTGTCAAGAGTCTCTACGTTTTCTACCTGGACGTTACTTCATGACTTTGTCAACCAAATTTCAAGGCCATACCACTTAGACATACCGTAGTGTGATAACAAAGGCATTTCCTTTCAACATGCCAAGCTCTAATCCAGCCTTGCGATAATTGAAATCTGCTATTCTGACTCCGCGGTCGCCGCGCTGCGACAGTATTTCTTCCATGGACCGCCTGTTGGATTGATTTGCAGATTTCCAAACATCCTCGACAGTTTTGTTCCCGCGGCGCAATGACACGCGCTGTACAGTGACACCGCGTTTGTCTTTTGTCCCCGCAACAGCCAAGTCTTTTATGTTTACATGGAGGGTGCGTGATAGGTAGCCGAGAGCATCCTGTGTATCACGATTGGTTTTCTGGAGAGTGAAGTGGATATATGGAGGATAGTTCCCTCTGTCTGGGCGGTCGCCCCGACCTACGAAGAAATGAATGAGTGTCAAGGAATATTTTTTTGTTACTAGACGGTGAAACGTACCCCCACGACCACCGCGACCACCGCCCCGACCACCACTGTTCCGTGACCATTTGATGACTATGCGAGAGCCATCGTCTCCAGCAGAAGTCAATATATCTGTCTCGCTATCAAACTTTCCGCCAAATAACTCTCGAACAACTTGATGCAGGGCCGTCCGATCAGCTTTAGAGGAAATTGGCTGCAAGGAATAAGGTTACATAGTGAGATAACACGGGTTATCTCACCTCGCTGAGAACCTTTCTGTGATCTTCTCTTTCTCCCCCCTGCCGGCCACCACGACCTCGTCCACGTCCACCGCGTCCGCCACGGCCGCCTCTGCTCTTTCCTTGTTTTCCCGTTTCTTCGTTTTGCATCACTTCCTCGGATGGCTTGGACGTATCTGAGTTTTCAGCAGCGTCCCCGGAAGTCTTAGTAGATCGACCTTCCCACCCGCTGTCGCTGACCCTCGGAGGCTCACGGCCCTCCGTGAACATAGTTTTCAATTGTTCAATAGAAGTTTTGCTGAGATATGGGGCTAATTTGTCCGAAAACTGATCGTTCCAGAGAGCGTCCTCTGAAGAGTCATCTTTGTCCTTTGCTTCAGTGCCAGCCGACAGCTCTTTCTCTGCAGTATTCGACTCGACGCCAATAATGGGCTTCTGAGATTGGACCAGCGAGCCTTCAGCAACCGCTGTGCTGGAGCTGCGCTCGTTGCTACTTTTTCCCTTCTTCGAAGACGACTCTGGCATCTCCAATGACTTTAAATGAATCGCTTGGTGATCTTGATTTACTTCGAACACCAGAAAGTCTGTAAACCTATGACATGTTTATTGCAGCTCCAATTAAAACGCGAAGGCACACTTACCGCTGTTTTATGATACCGCTGATGGGAGGAACGTCCCGGCTAATATACTCGGAGATCCCGACGTCAGTCTGAAGAACCTGACGAAGTCCATCCGAAGAAAACGTAGGTACGATGCCAAGGAGAGTATGGCTTGGAGGAAGGACGCTTTCAGTGGATGGAGAATCATCTTTTGAGTCTGCCGCAACAAGAGCCGCCTTCATGAGCGGGGACGTATCTACGACTATATGCCCATCATCATCAGCCAGCTCATCGACTTTGGTCCGTTTCGGAGAACGAGCAAGTTCTTCATCGTCTTCGCGTTCGCGGATGGCTGAAGAGGACATGTGGTTGATCAAAAGAGCCGAGGCCTGAGTTCGAATAGATAAGATCAAAATATTTTGCATCGATAATAATATCAGACTTCCTGCTACCGCCATGTCATCCCCTCATCTCCAGACATACAATGAGCGAGCGAAGAAACACTCCAACAAAGCCGCAAAGGCTTTGCTCGAAATTATGGAAGAAAAGCAGTCAAATCTCTCCGTCAGCGTTGACGTGACCAAGTCCAAGGACTTCCTCGACATCATCGAGGCAGTTGGTCCTCATGTTTGTCTCATAAAGGCATATGTCGCTTCCTTCAAGATCCCAATTTTAATGCTTATGGCTCCACCAAAAGACTCATATCGATGTGCTTGAAGATTTTGACTCTACTGTCATCAACCGCCTTCAAGAGCTAAGCGAAAAACACAAGTTTTTGATATTTGAGGATAGAAAATTCGCTGACATAGGTATGCGTGTCATGATTTTAGAATGACATATAACTGAGTATCAAGACTCTTAGGAAGCACAGTGATATTGCAATATTCAAAAGGGATCTACAGGATCGCAGACTGGGCTCACATCACCAATGCTCACGCTGTCCCGGGGCCATCAATTATCACTGGTCTCGCATCGGTTGGCCTTCCAAAAGATCGGGGGCTCATCCTTCTGGCAGAAATGAGCCCCAAGGGTGCATTGACCACTGGGTCATATATAGAAGATGCGGTTCGCATGGCTCGAGCTCGCAGAGATTTTGTCATTGGTTTTATTGCTCAACATCGCATGGAGGGCATCGCTGCATCCGATACCGACAACATTATCGAAGAAGATTTCTTGGTCCTCGCACCAGGAGTGAGTCTGGATGCCACTGGCGACGCCATGGGCCAGCAATACCACACTCCGGAGCAAGTAGTGTTTGAAAGTGGTTGTGACGTTATCATTGTTGGAAGGGGCATATATGGCAAGGGCGAAAATGTGGACAGAAAGGAGGTTCTCAAGCAAGCCCAAAGATATCAAGCAGCTGGTTGGGAAGCATACAAGAAGCGCGTTCAACGCACATAAAATAGCAGGATATAAATGGCGATACGAGCTTACCTGGAAATACCCTCCATACCAAAATTTGAGTGATGGGCGATTCAAGCTCTATCCAACACCACCACCATCTACGACTTCACCCTCTTCCTGTCGTCTTTTCTCCTCCTCTCTTGCTTCTCTTTCTTCCGCCTCTACCACTTCGATGTCGAGAGGGAATGTGAGGATTGCAGCAATTCCTGTCAGTTGATTCAACTCTGTGATATGATCAGCATTATATAGAACGACATTTGAAGGCATACGTTGTCCGGATTCGTGCATGCTCGAGAACATGACAACTTCTGCACCCTTTTGTTGTACCCCTTCGACAAGTTCAACGTATTTCTTCCGCAGCTTCGGGTCACTCGCACTGATAAACCATTGCTAAGCTGCAATATGCGACACAAGAGTCATCTTACCGGAAAAGCTCATCAGAGATGAGGAGCGTCCCTATGGCTCCACGATCTGCCGCTAGATGGACATGATCAGGGCCATACCACGCGCGCATCTCTTCCACACCAAGCATCTTGAAGAACCTGTGAAATAGTTTAACCTTAACATCACAGATACCACGTATTTGAATGCATACTTATCGAGAACCACTCCCTCGCGGGCAAATTTCGTTTCCTTGAGCTGTGCAACGATCTGCAAGAGCGATAGATTCAATTATGCGAGAACAATTCATCCAAAAGAACTTGCCTCTGGACTCTTGAGGACTTCGACAAGACTGTGGACGTGCGGGCTACTGACGTGCACCTTTACAGTCTTTTCCCTCAAAGCCTTTGACAATATCTTGTCTCCCCTGCGCCCTGCTTCTATCATCATAGCATTGAAAACACCTTCTCTCACCCAACCAGGGCTTGCAAACACAATTGCCCGCAAACTGGGTGAGGTATAAGGTACGTGTCGCACAAATGCGTCGTAGAGTGTGGCATAGAACCTCGCCATTGCCTTCTCGTACTGAGACGTTCCAGGTGCAGAAGCCTTGCGTGGAATGGGAACCGATATCCGATGGGTGACAAGGGTCATGTGTTGTGAAAGGAGACAAAATGCCGCTGTGCCCTCTCCACAAACGACCGCACCTACCTCCGCGCCGCGTCCTGGCACGCAAGATTCCTCGACACGTGCAAGGGCGATACTGTCCCATCCTTCAACCTTCTCGATGCGTACATCGCGGTTACTCTCAATGTCAAGCGTATGGAAAGCGCCCATTTTCACATGTCGATTTTCCGATGCAACAGGGCCGGAGATGTGAAGTGCTGCAGTTGTCGTGGGCGCTGCAGATGAAGATCCTGCTGTGGATGATGCTTGATCTGCCGATGATGACGGCGCTCCTGATGAGGAGAATTCGATTTTAGATACCTGGATGGTGAGGTGCAACCTGACACGATGTGATTCCGTAGATCCAGTAGCAGATACATTCTGTACGCGACTAGGAAGTAGTCAGCAAGTGAGAAACTCGCTGATGGTGGATGTGCACTACCGAATGGCAGGTGCTCGCACAAGATCGCCCTGTTGTATGAGGTTGTAGAGATGCCACATGTCTTCATCATCTTCAGGTCGAAGTGTTACATGGCCCTGTTCACCGATCAAGCACCTACCACCTGAACAACATCCTGAACCACTCACAGTCCCGTTTTTGTCGAGAAACTTGCCGACAAGCTTCATCGTGTTGGGTGATTGACGCAAAGTCCTGAAGCCTGACTCGTCTGCAGGTGCCAGGCCCGGGCCGCGCTTACTTACCTCCTAATCGAGTAATCCCATTTGGCCTCAACTTGGAATATTGAACTAGATTTGTTTCCTTGTACTTACTCATCTACTACTTACAACGCACAAGAGGAGACATGAACTACATGTGAGTCAAATGTAAATCAGCACGCAGCAGAATCCTCACCATGACTAGAATACACTCAAAGTTAGACTCTCTAGCATCGCGTGTCGTAGACTCCAACGAATCCCGAGAGGAAGATGATCTCGTAGATGACGATGCTATCTTTGCAGAACTTGAAGCAGAGATAGAAAACGACGGTAATGCAGCATTACGAGATCAAGGCCTAGAGCTGCTCAGGCTCCAGTGAGTCGTACATCCTCTGTGGTATTTGAACGACCAACGGAGGCGTTCGCAGAATGCAAAGAGCCAAAGATATGCAAGAAAACGCTCATGGGAGGTACATGGAAATCACGAACGAGAAAGAGGCCATCCGGATAAGTGCGTGAGTTGCTCGACTCTGCTCGTCTCGATCTCTGCTTCATCAATGTGCTTAGGAGTGAATCACGCTGTGTGATTCATTTTTACCATACTAATTTCAAAAGATGCGAGATCATGGACAAGCACCTGGCAGTGAGTGATATTCCGTGTACCCAAGAAATCAAAATGATGATGGATTCATCAGCAACTCGCGCCGAAATATTTTGCCACGCGCTTCATTCGTGTCTTCGTGGAGAACGTACCATGGCTGGTCGAGAAGCTTGCCATCAAAGTCCTTCCATGTCTGATGTGTTTCGTCGATGGGGTCTCAAAAGATCGGTATGTTTGTTTTATGGATTTTCGTTGATTTCATTCAGCCATTCATTTACTCCTACTAGTCTTATTGGGTTTGAAGAACTCGGGAACAATGACGTATTTGAGACTGCGGTACTTGAGCTGAGGCTAGCGAATAGCGGTAATGATATTCTCTTTCATGCTACCCATAGTTAATCGCCCTTCAATAGGTGTCCTTCAAAAGTCACGTAGCCCTCTTGAATCCGGTATCACGTACAACGTCTCGTCCTCAAACACGAGAAATTTACGAACAAGTGGCGGTCAGACAAATCAGGACGATGACGAGTTTGATTTATAATGGTTTGCCCATTGCTTTGCATATCTCTTTCCTTCATAACGCTACGCGTAAAATCATGACAGTCAGGTGGTTGGCAATGGAACTTGTATACCCCAATTTTGGTTGGAGGTTTGTGGATAATTGCATTCGCAGACGATCATATGTCGAACCTTCGGCAGTCAATCAGCTTATATTTCCCTCGTCCAATATAGTCCGACTATGGGAATTGAAGAGCTGGAAGGCGGACGCTGGATTTACTCCATTGGCCGCACTCCATGACTCCCCATTGTTTTCTCGAAAGGTCATCATCGATGACCTTTTCCATGAGCGAGTCACGCTCATCGCTCGATATGGCATAGGTAAGTATCTCTGGAACATCGCGCTGTACGATCAACTGTATATTCGAAGAGTAAGTCCATGATAGTGCAAAACTACAACAGTCACATACACTGTAGTTCTGTTGATTGGCTGTGTTGCCCAACAGGCCAGAGACCACAGACATAGCTTAGATGCCAATGACTCCTTTAATTGCCAGATTGGTTTGGTTGGCGAGAGCACAGCGAAACCATCTGCGCTAATCTGGTTCGCAGGGATGATGGTTTCTGCGACAAGGTATCCGGCTCATTGATTGAGAAGGCTCGTCTGTAAAAAGTAGTGAACACATGGGGAAAGAGGTCGTGGTGAACCCTGACGTATTGGGTGATCAAGGAGTTGTCCTCAGACTTTTGAGTATAGCTCAAAGCCATTATGAACATGTTGCCGCACTTTGTAGAATCCACACACGTGTGACAGGCAGATGGTGATCACCTTCGAGGGGCATGGCCTCATCGTTACCAGCATTGTTGACAGTAGCATTTGAGTAAGATGAACCTGATCCACAACTGGGGGTTGGGGAATCGTAGCGTTATTTCCATAATAAATCAACTGAGGTCGTGGGCAGCCCAAGCATTGGGATACTGTCCGGTAGCCTGGTATTCAAAAAGGCCGAGCAGAAGATATTTTCCCAGCGTGGCCATGCAGGCGTGATAACATCCACGGTGTTCACATTCTGCGGTAGCGAAAGTGAGTAACGTAAAGCTCACAGGCAAATATCACCTAACGCCATTGCTAGGGATCTCTGCGGTCGTCGCGTCAGAAAACTGACGTGTGGATTGATTGGAACCACGGCTTACCCTTCGAGAACATCAGAACATCATCTGTGTTCCAATTGCCATCGCTATTCTTTGACAACGTAAATTCCAAGACTCCGAAGGCTTAACGAACCAACAGCACCACGACGCTAGAAAATATTTGTGTACACACCGAGTTTGTGACATACATTCAGAGTAAAGTAGTAACCCGTTCGCTCTGAAGAATGGTTCTGGTCAGCAACAGAAGTGAGTTCAGCAATCATCATGATCACTCACGTTGGATATGGCCATTGTACTCAATGCAGAACTCATGATTATCAAGCATGACTTGCTGAGTGACGATATTGCCGGTAGTAGCGGTCCAGTTGACTGTCACAGAATCGCCTCCAAATACCAATTCTGCACTGATGTCCGTGTATAATCTGACACACTATGCGATCCGCCAGACCGCGGATAGTGCCAGATATGAGAAGGGGATACACTGCTTGAGGAGCTCTGGGCTAAAGGAAATAACAGAACATCTTGCTGCAAATGAGATGCAAACGACAGCGTATGTGCCTCAACAGAGCTAAAGAAGTTCATATTCAAATCCACTGGCCCAGCAGTTATCACAAAAATACTTTGCATTGACGTGAACTGCATTACCAAGGTTAAGTTTGCTCACATACGATGAAACCAAAAGCACCTCTAGGCTCTTCTGGGTGGCAAGTGCAGCACCTGCGACAACAGGATCACCCAGGAAGGCGTGCGTGATGTCATCAACTCTGACATAACCAGCCCATCCAAGTTCTGCATGGTGACGTATTATTCAAGGGGGTATGTAACAAACAGGGCTCACCGATCCAGTGCAGAACTGCGACCAGGCACCGTTCGGTACCGTACCAGCACCTTGGGGCAGCCACATGCAGACAAATAAGGCGTCCGAACTGCGAGCGGGACGGATGCGAGGTTGAAAGGAGTTGCGTCCCAAGAGACGGCAGCAGCAGTCAGCGCTAATGTGACCGCAGAGAGTAACTTTATTGGACCCATGATAGGCGCTGTATACAAATGCTGCCCGATGTAAAGGTCATCACATTTTATACCAAAGAACTCCGTGACCCAAACGTACGGTAAGCGACGGTTCTTCCGGAGCGTCATGATCTCCTAAAAAGAGACACTAACTTACGGCAATCACCATGCAATACCGCATGGAACCGTAGTGCGTGTTCAACTAGGCTATGTGAATTCAGAAGTTGTAACATCCGTCACGGACCGCGACTGCCCATGTAAAATTTTAAATGCTGCTTAACATCACCGTACAAAAAAACCGTATGTTGCCATGTAGGCTGAGAGACTTGTACTGACATGGCAAACGAACTTTGAGTCGCCCCAAGTTGCTAAGTACGTGTCCAAGACACTACCTCTGAGTATTAGCTTTTGATTCAAAACCGGATTGTACTCCTACGATTTTTTCAAAGTCGTCCAGATCTGGATTTTTGACTGCATCTTTGGATCAGATACTCCAAGGGGAAGTCGAGGCGTAGCAGTGTGGTACATTCTAAAGTCTCCTGCATGCAGTCACGTAAGCTTTTGGTGAGGGATTGAAAATTAAGTGGCTTGTGGCATGCACGAGGCCGTGATATCGCACTCCTCGAAGTCAACGATTCATCAGGCCTCCTCAGGCTGCATGCCGGCAATGTTGCACACCCTTTCAGGAGAAGGACAAGTAGGCTTTATCGTTTACACCATGCATTTCATTTCTACCAACGACAACATCTTCTCCCACTATCGATCCAAACCTATAGTCATCATGAGCAGACTTGTCAATCTCTCTCCTTGTAACATACCTCGTGTAATCGATAATCATGTTCAGTGATTCTATTCCTCATGATGAACATGAGACGCCTGCCAATCATGTGGCGGTTACAGAGGGTTACAGCCACTACTCTTTACAGCATGTGACCTTGAAACCCAAAGTAGGCGCGCAATTGGGCTTGCACGCACCATCCACACACGACACGCTTCTCATACATTCCATAGGTTGGCTTGTCCGGCCACTTCCAAATGGACTTGCCTACACTTAGGGAACTAGACCTTGAGACAGAGCTGAGAAAACGGGATGCTCAGGTCGCTGAACTCACGGTGAGTTCCCATTCCAGGTGTCGATGTTGCGCGCTTAGACCCTGTCTCTGTCTAGGACGAAGTAACACGTCTTCGTCAACACCTTGCTGTTCAGAGCAGTGTATCAACAACGGATCCTGTTACGTTACCACCTGCACTAGTCTCTGTCTTATTACCGCACATCAACAACGCAACTTCCAGTAAAGCAACAGAAGCAACTTCTTCGTCGAGCACGGTGAACACAGCACTGACGCAGAGGACCCGTATATTGCAGGAAGAGAACGATGAGCTGTATGAGCTGCTAAAGTCCGGGGAGACGGGAAAACTTAAGGAGGAGGTAAGGGGTCTCAGACGAGTCGTGGAGAGATTAGAAGGAGCTTTGCGAGGTACGTGTATCCTAATTCCTTCTATTTCATGTGTCCTCATATGCAACACGCTTCGTCAGAATCCCATCAGGTTATCGCATCCCTGTCGTGAGTAGACTCATTGTCCAAGTGTGGGGCCTCACGCATTAACATGCACGATCTAGGTCAGAACTAGACAAATCCTACGACAGCTTCCAGGCTTCCTTGCGTCAAATGAACGCTAGTCATCACTACGCGCCTCCTTCCCGCGACTCGTATCACTCCACAACGACAACTAATGGAGTAACGAAGCTTCCCCCAACCGGACCCAGAGCCCACAAGAAGCCACGTCTAGAGCCGAAGGTGTCCCCTGCGCACTCCAACATATCCCTGCCGCCATCAAAACCTCAAACAGTCAATGCGCGCCAGAGTATTCCCAGAGACCACGAGCCTCCTCGTTCGCCTCGCCTCTCCCCCGCAGACCTGCGCACAAAACCAGGCAATGTAAAAATGGAGGTCGACGAAGACTCGCGGACACGTCCACGCTCTCCAAACGATAGTAGAGACCGTGAGTCCCACCGCCGCGATAAAGACCGCGGACGTGAACGCGATAAGGAGCGCGACAGAGACAGGGACAGGGACCGTTTCTCGCGGCGCAACGGTGGTAGCGGAGGAGGGGGGCGGAAGAGTCGGGGGTTTAGTGGTCATGCTTATGCATTCGGAGATCGGACGTTGGCGGAAAGAATGGGACTTTAGCCAAACACTGACTTTCGGTATCATGAACGCTACTACATCTTTGAACCTTCAAAAACATGTTTTTTGTCTTGGTTCATCATAGTGTATTTGGTGCGGTTTTCAATCAATTCGAAAATACTGTATCGATAGCTGACTTGACTCCTGTTTTTGATGACACAGTTGTATCCCTACACCTCCCAATATCCCTGCTGTCATTGCTATGCACGAATGATCATGTGTTACATCTATTCATCCCTCTTGTTTGCCCTTATTTGCCTTGGTGGAATTCATGATTCGAAATGCAGATTTTAAGCAAGTGAAAAGCACAAGTCATGAAAGCGACCACATAGGCTATTGGTCCATGTATTTCCAGATGCCGATGCAAAGCAGTGATGCTTGAATTGCAGTGGACCAGAACGACTTGGAGACGTGCCTTCGAAGGACATGCGCAACAATTTCTGTCTACTTGAATATGTAAGTAATAATTCCCCCGACGATCAGTGGCCTGGTGCACTACTTCCACGCTCTTCCACCGCTCACCATCATAGGTTCCATGCGCTCACTGAGTAAGGAGGTCTATATACTTACTACACCCGGTACGTCCGATACGCATATTTGGCCCAGCTATGACAGATTTGGACGAAATATTCTTCTTTTGCCTTGTTGCCCCAGAGTGCACCTAGACCTACCAAGACTAATGTGTCATGATACCTCCAAGCACACTGAGGTTCTGACGCCGGAGGTGCAAACTTAAACCCGAACGGCAAATATTAAAATTTCTGACTAACAGTAACCTGATGCACTCACATGCTTGCAGTGCACCGTACTCATTAATCATTAATCAGTACTCAGTACCGGCCGCCATCTATGATGGGTTCAGACTTTCAGCGCTCCGTTGGGTAGGTCATACATCGAACCACGGTAAATCAAACTCACTCCGTACCGGATGCATTTGGCCGCGCTATGACAGCGTGTATGACAGAACCGGAAGGAACTTCATTCCTCTTGTCGCGTTCCCGAAGCCAATTTATCATATCGATGCATGCCTTCAAGCGCCCACAGGTCTCCACAGGACCCGACCAAACTATCTGCCGCTTGGCATATTCCAGGGGAAATGCAACCAGAGGCCTGGGCCTGATCGGCGACTGACGCGGCGCAGACCCGCATCACCTGAGCAGTACAGCTTGCGCGTTCTGCTTTGTGCGAAACGTCATCGATTCATCACCCATCAAGTATTATAACGTTATCTGATGTCCTTCCTCGAGCTCCCGAGTAGCCCTGGGCAGCACTGGTAGGGAGCGCCCGAGTTACGCCATAAGTAGGTAAATTCATTTCGGAAACATTTGACGACAAGTCAAGCAAGTGAGAAGCAGAAGAACGGAACCGGTCAGAAAGGTACTGATTTCTATCGAGTCATCGGGAATCCGGGAATGTCATCCCGATACCACGTCGTTCAGTTTTTACATAGACTCGGCGCGGCGGAACTTACAGAGAGTAAGTAACAAAAATAAACAACAGTGAGCGGCGACTTTGCATTTGTATCTGTACGTATTATGGGTGGTGGAACACGATGGATGCGATTATGGTACTGACACTTACTGGCGAGTAAGGGAGGAATTAACTAATGGTATGAATGTAAAGTAGCTTTTCGTACGGCAATGATCAAGTGGGGGATGACAGTAACGATGGTGCTACACTAGTGAAAGTCGGGTTCGGCGGTATACGCAAAACAGAGTGCATCGTGCTTGAAGGCGCGGAAGGGGAGTCATAAATATTAAAGAAAGAACATATCGTATGTGCAAGGAAGGTCGTTCAACAGGCGATGTCGTCCCAATGTTATGATAAGCTGTGAACAATGATCGCAAGACCTGCTACGTTGACACTGGACAGCATAGTCCCCAAGGTTCATCAAGATGCTAGCTCGACCAGGCGAGCGGAATGGTGACTTCCTTCTAATCATACACGATCAGACGCGGCAGTCCCTTCGAGGGGCATTGTATATGGTAAAGAACTGCATGCAGGTCATAGCGCCGGGAGCGTGAGGGGTTGACTCGCAACGCGTCCTGGGAAGGGACGATGCATCCTCCGAGGTGTAGAGGTCGAAGATTGTGTGGTGCGCATGGGCAGTTTCTTGCTTAGGGAATGACTGCAGGCTAGACTTCTTATCGGTCGGAGTGAGCATGAATGCTGGGATAGGAGGAACGGGCGGGGGTGGAGACGCGACTACAAGGCTAGGTGGTGGGGAGCGACAACGTGACGATTGGGTCGGGCTGCGTCTGGTAGCGCGAGTTGGAGAAGGAGAAAGGGTGGGGAGTGATGATATTGAGGAGTTACTCTTCCTGCCCAAGGCACGTCTACGTGCACCGAACTCGTCATCTTCGCCAAAAAGACCTTCCTTTGCCTTCCTATCCAAACGATCATGTGATTTGGACGCGTTCAGAGTTTTCTGAAGCAACGGGGAGCCTATGAGGCGAGGGGGAATGGGTGGTGAATGGTTTGCAGGAATGGTGAGACGAGAGGGGGACGGCTTGCGATGTAAAGGTGGTGGGGATGGCAGAGGAGTTGGGACGAGCTGAGGGGAAGGCATTGGGGGAGGAGGAGAATGGGGACGTTGAACGAAGGACATGTTCAGACTCGGAGGGACAGAAAATGAAGGAAGGCGAGTCCGAGAGAGTGAAGTTGGTAAAACATTGGATTTGGGACTTTTATATATATGTAAAAGGATTTCAAACATGAGGCGTACGAGGCCGTGCAAAGCGTGTAAATATTAATTCGTTCATTTTTGTTATTCCGAAAGAGAAGAGTTGTAGAATAACCGGATCGACGTAAAGCTTACGAAACTCGGATTCTCCTAATCGGGGACAACATCATCCCGATTGTTTATCGCCGCAATTTGTAACGTTCAGCGGCTGATCGATGATCTTGAGAATACCTCCTACGTTAACGAACAAAACAACAGCAACAGCACTAGTTTAGCTTAGTCTAGCGACAAAGCAACTTGAAAGCATGGTCATTCAACCCCGAGTCTGTCGTTGTTCCCACGCCAATACCCCTCGCTTGGAAACCAGGGTCAAACAGGCCTCAAATTGGGATCGTGCAGCCACATCTACTTGACTCATTCAGATTCAGTCTACCGCATTCCTTAGCGCGACGCACGCACCGTGCCAAGTTACGATCTGCCTTCTCCCGACCATGATTCTCTGGCGAGCTCCCTCCGTATTCCACGATATATTATATTATGCCAACACAGAGCAACATACTCCTCCTTTGCACAGATTCTCTCATGCTTCCTGATCAAATGTGCTTCGATGAGATTCGCATATTGCCTTCATCCTTGACATGAACACGACAGCCGGTCATCATAACCATCTCCGGTCCATCAATCGACTGCCTAAGAAGAAGTAGAACTTTAAAAGAACTCTTTCGAATCAGGTGTCCTCTTTACTAGCCCATTGTTCTGTCCAATTTGTCCAGGGCGCATGTACTTCCAGACTTGCTTACTAGGTCAGATGAAATTCTTGTCACCCATCTGGACCCATACCATTGTCCTCCTAATCTGGTGATACCTTCGCCACATAGCTGACATTGTTTGATGTATAGGGCAGGGCCTTAAGTCAAGTCCTCGAAGGGTAATTTGATTTCTTGAGAATTTGTTGCCAATGGAAAATCGAAATGTAGCCCCTTTGAGGTGTTATGACGCCTTCCTTTGCGTTTCGTGTGCTGACCGCGACAGACTCGGAGATTCCGACGGACGCGCGGAAACTAGCAGAAACACCATGACTCCGATCTACTTTTTATCGCCGGGACAACTTGGATTGTCGTCAGCGATGCAGTCCCAGGTCGAAACTCGATGGGGGCTGACTGTGACCAAGTTCTTGTGGCTGACATGTTGCACCATGTCCCCTCAGCCGCAAACGTCCTTGTCAGCCTCCACCAAGTATATATGACTCGCACGCTGTTGCGTATCCAGCCTTTCCTTTACCCCCTCATCTCTTCTACAGAAATTCACCATGCTTTCTTACACGCTCCTTATGCTGTCTCTCCTTCCGCTCCTTACCCTTTCCGCTCCTTCATTACAGTTCCCATCTACCTCTGGAAACCCGTTACAAGCAGCAACCCATCCCGAGGTCCAGCCGCTCGTCATGACCTACTACGTCGACTGGGCTCCCAGGGCTAACATCGACTTCTCCCGATTCGACTACATCGACTTTGCCTTTGCTCTCCCCAACGAACACTTCGCTCTTGAGTGGGATGCGCCTAACGCCGCTGAACTTCTTCGCCAGCTCGTGACGGATGCACATGCGTCCGGCACGACAAAGGTCAAACTCAGCATTGGCGGATGGACAGGCAGCCGGTAAGGGTATCCCACATCTTTCCTTCGCATTGCTCATGGAACCCTAGGTATTTCTCGCAAGCTGTGTCTACACCGATCAATAGGCAAATCTTCGTCAACAATATTCTCGATGTCTACAAGCAATATAACCTCGATGGCATCGACATCGATTGGGAGTACCCTGGGCAACTAGGCGCAGATGGCAACACCGAACGTCCAGACGATACCGAGAACATGCTCCAGTTCATTCAGCTCCTTCGACAGACGCTCCCTTTGACTGCGAAAATATCAGCTGCTGTTCAGGACGATCCATTCAGTGGCCCCGATGGTCACCCTATCAAAGACGCCTCTGGTTTCGCGAAGCTCGTCGATTGGATCTTGATCATGAATTACGATGATTTTGAAGGTCCGTATGGGTTTGCAACTAGAGGGAAATCCTGATGACATGGTAATTTAATAGCTACGAACCCCCCTGGTCCGAACGCGCCTATGCGCGACGCATGTGGAAACTCCAGTCAGCCATCTCAGAACGCAGCAGCTGGATACAACGCCTGGACACAAGCAGGTTTCCCCGCGAATCAAATCGTTCTTGGTCTCCCAGCGTACGGCTACGTCGTCCATAACGGCGCAGATCGCCTTCGGCAACGCTCCTCGGAACCCCCGCGTCTCCACCGCCTTGCAAGGCGTACCACCGTCAGACCCGACGAAGATCAGCAGGTCCAGTTCCGAGATCTCGTATCTGACGGCATCCTGCAGCGCAACAGCGATGGAACTTACAGTGTCCTACCCGCCAGTGGCTTCCAGCGCAGCTGGGACGAGTGTTCCGCCACCCCCTTCTTACATTCATCTCAACAGACTATCCCGTACGACGATCCCGAATCACTCGGCATGAAAGCGCAGTTCTCAAAAAATAACGGCATGGGCGGCGTGAACATGTTCGACGTGCACGGGGACACGGATCAGTGGGACCTTATATCCGCGATACGGAAGAATCTTCTTAAGCTTCCTGTCACACCCTTGTCGACGCCCGAGCCTGGGATCATCGGAGCCTTCACACCTCTTTCCTGAAGATAACGGCGTGGGTGGTGGCTGTTGGCAGGTGGGCGCGTTGGCAGGACGGAGATTGTTCGGGGCCGTTTACGATATACCGTTCTGTGTGATTCTAGGTAGGTTGGTACGTGGGGTCAGGTGGCGTTCTCGTGCTTGCCTGGCAGTGATATGCGTCTTGCTGTTAAATGGGGGTGTCTTGTACTTGACACTGAATTACCATGATTGGATGATACGGTGCCGCGCTTTGTCATATCGAATTTGAAGAAACGTCCGCGAGTGATTAATGATGAACGCTAGAACAAGTACTTACCGAGTGAGGTTAGTATAGAAGGAATTTAAACTCTCTCATTTGTCTATGATTTGTCTAGGGGAGACTAGTGTGATGGTGCCACTTGACTTCATATACAATGAGAGCGGTCACATCGGGACATATCATTTCAATCTTTCTTGAATTGCGACCAGTTTAACATTTAGATCATTATCATATGTCATTGCACACTGCAACCTTATTTGTACATGTGGGTCGTTCGAGAATGGGGAGATTAATTCCTTCTTGTGATTATAGCTAGGTATCATTATGGTAAGGTCCTTTCGATGACCGTAAAGTAAAGTAGTTCTTTGCAACTATTTGACTCTTATCGAAACGCACCAGGGATTCCCCTGCGACATAGTTCAACGTTAACGTTGTTGATGACGGAAATACCGCTTAAGGGGTTGAGCCTAATTTTGGGCGTCTCCTATGACAGGTAGGGGGAGAAACTCAACCCGGGTTGCGACTTGTGCGCAACCGATTGGATAGGCAGCGGTAGTAGGGTTATGAGCAGGATATGTGGAGATGCGAAGACTGCCGTCCCGGCACGTGGAATGTGTGCGATGTACGCATCATGTGAAACCAGTCTGCTCCCTTATCGTAGAGCGCGTGTGCTCGTGGAGAAATGGCAGGATAGACTGTTGATGCCGTACAATGTCTCTTTACATCGCACTCAAAATCTTCCTCAATCCCTTGATTGAGCTAGAGCTCTGATTCTTCTGATTGGTGGTGCGGATACGCCTATTGTTGGAGCCGAAGACCTGACGAAGGGTTATCGCACGTGGCGTGATTATCGCGCGGCGACTGTGCGTAGCCGAAGAGGCCAAATGCGTTGGGCGATGCGGGGGAGGAAGGGAGAACGGAAAAGTGAGTGTTCACGCTGTAGGTCTTGTAAGCCATTGCGTCAGAGAAGAATGTGTACGGGAGAGAATAGATGCTAGTGCGCTTTGGATATGTTGCTCGGAGGCGGGTGAGGCTGCTGCTGATGGGAAGCCATGTTGAAGTTCGGGCTATTTAAGTACCTCAAGCTCAAGCCTTGTTGGGTGCTTTAGCGACAGCGCGTAACGAGCACGAAGAAGAAATCAAGGAGGATTGACATCGAAAAATGCCTTTCTCGGTAATTTTTAAGTGCCATATCCATGTGAACCCACAGACAGGAAGCGGGTCATGGAAACAAGGCTGAAACAGGGAAAAGTTTACTTCTTGAGATTGTCGCAATCGAAGACAATGCATGGTGGTTGTTTGTGCTCATTTGGCAATACCTTCACAAATCAACAAAGGGCAAATATCACTGTAAACACGGACAAACACAGGTGCTTCAATAAATTTTTGCGAAACATTCTCTTTCCTTCCGTATCGACCAACTTCTTCAGACTTCAAGCTTCTATGACAGGACATGCGGGTGAGTTTACACTTCAACTTTATGTTCTTGTTTTGTTTCTGCGGTGGTGATGACATATTTATTCACACTGTATGAATCCATGCATCTTAGACTAGATGCATGGATTGTGAGTTTTTTCTACAACGGTAGCTGAGCCGCATTGTTCCGTCAGATTTTCTAAGGCGTTTCACTGACATTACTCTTCCAGTTGCTTGCGATGAGAGACCTGTGATCGGCTTTCATAAATTTAATTGATTATCGAGTCTACACTGTGTTGCGCTTGTGTCCATATCTTTGTACATTGATAGTGTATCACTGAAATGATTTTCGTATCATCGCATCGAACTCAGTTTGACAGATCATCGATGGGCATCCATCAAGGCGATGACATTATTATGTAAGAAGGGGATGACTGTCTTCCTTCTAATAGTCTGACTACAGGAGGCTAAGGCGATGGTGTTTCATACCGCACGATCAGTATTGCTATTGTGTTACACCTTCTGAAGGCTCCAAATCAATTTCGCCATCGAAAGCGTCCCTCGGTACTTGGCCTTGCATCTGTGTAAGAGCTCCCCTGAGGATATACAAAAACGGACCGGATTTGACCGGGGGTGGGGTAGATTGGTATCCGACTAATAAATTGCAACGGGGACATGAGAATCTGTACTGGCGCTCGTGTCCTCCTGACCTGCCAGTGTACCCTGCAATCAGCACAGCCTATCAACGCGAGCGCGACAAACAGAAGTCGTACCTTTCGACAAGCACAGCATCCGACGAGTTAGCGTTTAATTTAAACACGACTGCCTTGTCGTTACCGCTATCAAGAGTGCGAACGATGGTAGCCCCATCAGTCTGGCGTTTAGGAAGTGTTGTAAGGTTTTTCTCAATTACGAGCTGTCAGGAATATCGCGTAAGTGTGCGACAAGGTTTCCGAGGCTAGTTGCAGACGCTCACGATAAACTCGCCGCAGATGCAATCTGTGCGAGGGACGCGGGTGAGCTAATGTGCCAATGTGCCAATGAAACAGTAGCACTATGCGGTACTCACAGTACACCCTGAGAGCAGCTGCGGCTGATGCCGTTGGTCGTGCTGAGAAAATGAGGAACTGAGAAAACAAGAGGTGTGGAAGAACGTGACTGACCATCTGTGGATGATGAGACTGCTGAACGAGATACGACCTTTGGCATGACTACTGAAGGTCGCTCAGATCACAGCCGATTAGTCGAGGCTGGTCTCGAAGCTGATGAGAACAAGTTGGGCTGAAGAGGCAAGGGAGGACGTAAAGGGAAGGGACAGGTCATATGGTCACGTGGCCGAGCACTATACCAACAACTGTTCCTTTCGTCCATCGCTTCTTTCATTCCAACCGCCTCCTTGTACATGGCAGAAAAAGATGCCTCCGTACGCCTCCGTAGAGCGATTAAAGGCTTGTTTCCTTTGACTTTACCTCCTCGTTAATAACGCTATTATGTGTAGAGAACAATCTCTTTCTCGTCAAGAGATTAATTCAAAGAACAGACATGCGGAATCCTGACCCTGGTCCTAAGCGTTACACATCATTAGCCTGGGCCGCTGTTCTGGGACACGAGGAGACTTTTGAGTTCCTCCTGACCGCTGGGCATGATGACGAAGAACTCAGCAAGGTATGTATTCTTTATTGTCAAAGGTGTTGTCCCCAAGAGGTTTCGAAACTTCATCTTTCAGGACTCCGAGAATAACACTATTCTCATGCTATTGGCTGACTTCAAGCCTCCTCCACCTAACCCATACGCGCCAGGCCCCTCACAGGTCGATCTCATCGGTGCCGCACTTCGCATGGCAAGACTTTACTACGAACGTTACCCGTGGATTCTTGATTGGTCCAACATGCAAGGGAAAACTGCATTGCATATGGCCGGTCTAAAAGGAAACGAGGAGCTCGTTCGCGTGAGTCACCCGAGACCTAATCCTATTTTGAACACCAGGTTTAGTTTATCTGATCCCTTCTTAAGATGTTGTGTGACTTGGGCGCAGATTTCGATCTGGCGGATAACAAAGGGAATACCTCTCTCCACTAGTAAGTTGCTCCATAATCATCAGGACTTGGAACTGAATGGACCCTGCCAGTGCAAGTTCCTGGGGCCATATTCCCGTACGTGGTGAACATCTGATCTAATACAATGTTCATCCGCTGATTTACAGACCCTAGATCGTCCAACTTTTAATCGAACGAGGGTGTCAATTTACTGCTAGGAACAATGACGGATTCACTGCATCTGATTATGCATATTCGTGGGTCTAACGCTTCTTTCTATGGTTTACTAGGCTGTTAACAGTATTGCAGTTTCAGCACGCGGGACACTTTACAGGACTCCGCACGTCTGCAATTTGAGTCCAACAAGAAAGCCAGACGCATGGTATTTGCACAGGCCGCTGCTCGAGGCAATGAATGGGGCTGCGTTCCGCCTCTTGACAGGCCGCCGCCTGTCCCATTAAAGCCACCTAGTATTATGAACATGCCTCGAATGCGGAGCGGCTCAGGTGGTAGTCGCACTACCGCGACATCTGACAGCGGAGATGTAGACAGTGCAAGGCAAGGGACAAGTCTCTCATCCCTCTCGGCATCATCGACAACGTCACATCCCTCGAGGTTACCATCCAATCAATATACCTACTCCCATTCACAGCGACCCGATAACATGTCATCCGCCAGCAGTACTGGTATCTTTCCCTCTCCGGGACCTTCACAGGGCCTTACACTCAATCCGCCGCTGACGCAAGCAAATTCGCTGTCTCCGATTGTGAACCGAATGCGGGAGCGAGACGCAGACGAGATAGAAAAGTACATGAGGAGAAATCGTAGCGGAAGTGGGGGGACAGCGTCTACCGACAATAAATCACAGAATGGGATCAACTTCGCTTCGGCGGGTCCATCAGCGAACGGGGACGATATCACGGCACTAGCTTCCATAGCCATCACCGGGTCGACAACACCCCGGAGAAGCTTAAGACCCTCATTTTCTGCAGCACAGCTTCGCACAACACCGTCTCCCCTAGCAGCACAACCCCAGAACTCTCAAGTAGACGCGCTGAGAAATCGGTCTGGAACAAACCCGACTAGTGCACGTCCTACACAAGTTACGCCCACGCAGATTCCCATTCTTACACGCGCATCGTCATCGGAAACCCCTCGAGATGAGGAACCTGAGACGTTCATTGGACCCCCCACACAGTACGCGCAATTCCCAGAGCCACCTAAAAAAGGGGTTCGCATTGCAACATCATCCACTGCTGCAGCCATAAGCCGCAGGCTACCGAATATCTTTTCGTCCAAGTCATCACCCTCTCATCACCCTCCTCCTCCCACCGCTGACCCACCGCAAGGTCATCATAGCCATCGGAGAGGTTCCTCAACGGCCTCCATTCGTGGATAAGTGGGAAGAATTATTTGTTGTACGACTTTCATGTGTACTTTAGTGACACTTCATTGTACGTATCTGCTGTTCAATCCTTGTTGTGGGATTAGCTTCGGTCTGGACACATTGTATACGCATCCTGCATAGTCTGTTAACACTGTAGCACAACTCATCCTCGACAATCACACAACATATTCCCTCTCATGAAGTTGAGATCTAGCTTCAAATCTGGGGCGTCAGTGAGGCCTAATACAGAAGCCTCCTGTTCTCATTAGGTCTGCCTAGGGGAGACTAGCCTCGAAGGATATTCGGGTTGGTCGGAGAATGCCGTCGGTGTGGTACGGCATGTATATACTTGCCTCGCGGTTGCTTGCGAGGACGATCTACAAAAGGGAGCTTTGCTTTGCGTTGTGGCTTGAACGAATCGGCTCAGTAGTCTACTTTGCCGCATTTCATGCCCTTGCTCTCTTCCTTCTCACCGTCATAGGCAGAATGAGTTTTTCATACAATGCTGACGCGGACCCCGACCCGACTACCCAGATAGCATGGCCAGCTCGTAAACAGCGTACAGCATCTAGTTCTCAGCAGGAGACACAGTCCTCTCGACAATCTTCATACCAGACTGTTGAGGGAATAGGGAAGCAGGACAACGGTTCTGTCCACCAGCAGTCGAGCGAATCAGGGCGCACCCGTTTGAGTACATGGAACCTCATCACCCTCAGTATATCCATGGCTGGAGCTCAGATCGCCTGGACAGTCGAGCTAGGGTAAGCTCTTCACTCTGCTGGCCCATCAATATTTATTCCGCGGTATTCTGCAGATACGGGACACCTTTTCTTCTGTCCCTGGGGATATCAGAACAGGTTACCAGCTTAGTCTGGCTAGCTGGTCCTATCAGCGGCCTCGTTGCACAACCTCTAATAGGTATGTTCTCTACAGTCAATTTTGAACAGTCAATTCAACAGTTCGCAAGGTGCAATCTCCGATTCGTCCACGTCAAAGTACCGTCGCAGATACTGGGTGGTTCTATCGACGGCTGCTCTTGTAGTTTCAACTCTAGCACTAGCATATTGTCAGAATATCGCTGGTTTCTTTGTTGATATCTTCGGCGGAGGCGCTGGTGACTGGGATCCAGAACGCACGAAGCAGGTACCTTTCAAATTTCTCGTTCCTCATTCATGTTTCTTATGTCTTTGCCCAGGTCTCAAACGTCGCCATTGGCATCGCCGTCTTTGCGTTCTACGTCCTTGATTTTGCTCTTAATGCCCTTCAAGCGTCTTTGCGCAATCTTCTTCTCGATATTACTCCCCCTGATCAGCTCAATGCCGGTAATGCATGGCATAGTCGGATGTGCCAGGCAGGTAATATTGTTGGCTATGGATTTGGTATGTCACTGTTCGTGCTTGTCCGTCAAGGTTATGTTGACGTGTCACTAGGGTTTGTACCTCTTGCGAAGCTACCCTTCCTGAGTTTCCTTGGAGGCGATCAGTTCCGGAAGTTCTGTGTTGTTAGCATTTCTATCCTTGTCGTGACGGTATGGATCACGTGCTTCTGCCATGAGGAGAAGGCTTCTGTAGAACCGAAGAACAGCCAAAGGTCAGAGGATTGACGTGGAGTAATTTGTTGGCTGACTCTTTCTAGCCGCGGCAAGTTTGGTGAAGTTTTGGAGAACATACACAATGCAATCACGACACTTCCCAGACCTATTAGAAGAGTATGTCTTGTCCAGCTCTTTGCATTCATGGGATGGTGCGTGGAATGTTGCTCCCCTGTAACATTGGTCCGCTGACTTGTATTGAATTAGGTTCCCATTCTTGTTCTACTCGTGGGTATTCTTAAAGTAAATTGATTCCTTGTTCACCATTTTATTCCACACACCAGAACTACCTATGTCGGTCAAGTGATGGCATACGAGACCGGGAAGGAGCCTGACAATGAGCTTGCCACTCGAACTGGTGAGTTTGCAATGCTGCTGTACAGCATAGGTAAGTCTTGTCATATACCTCTTTGAGCAAAAACTCAGAGACAACATAGTGGCTGTTCTTGCTGGTGGCGCACTTCCAATCTTTGCGCGACGTGACCGTCGTCTTCTCCCTGTAGAAGGCGATGATGAAGATGCTCAGATCGAGCGCTTCCGCGGTAGACTCCACCTCTGGCGCCAAGAAGGTATCACGCAACTTCCGAGGATGCCATGGCTCCTCCGGGATATTTGGACGGCGGCGATGGTGTTGTTCACGCTGCTAACGTTCTCTACATTCTGGATAAGCACCGTCACGCAAGCCACGGTAGCGATTAGCTTGATTGGAATATGTTGGGCTGTGGCATGCTGGGTGCCATTCGCCATTGTCATGGAAGTAAGTTGAGTTCTTTTTGAGTGAGACTTTAATCGAGTTGTCGTGAATTTTAGTTGCTGAAAGAAATGCGTGCCAAAATTCCCCACCTGCCTGAAGGGGCGGCTCACGTTTCTGAGCAAGATCCTCTGCTTAGCCACTCCTCAGAGGACAATTCAGATGGAGGCGCAGAAGCTCAGGGTAGCGATGGTGAGAAGAAGCTAGCGGGAGGTACCATTCTAGGCATCCACAATCTTTCCATTGTGATGCCGCAATTCATCGTGAGTTTGCATTTGTTCAATACGACTCCTGTTTCAATCCCCTTCAGATTGCCGTGGTCGCATCTGTGATATTCCGTATTGTGGATGAATCCAGCCCTGACGACACACCTCCCGGAACTGATCTCGAACACAATACGTACTTGGGTAAGAACGGCGTTGCATGGGTCCTGAGATTCGGCGGTTTGTGCACACTGATCGGCGCGGCTGTCTGTCGTATGGTTCCACCCACCAAGACAGAGAAGCAGATGAGGAGTGGACTTGCCGTGCTGAAAGAGCTCAAAGCTGAGGAGGAGGCGTGATTCCGATTATGCCGAGGTTAGGTGCTAATGATATATCATGATATAGGGTGGACGAGGTGTTGTACCATACGTCGGATCTAAACGCTGTCGGGTTTTCATATTATATCCATTTCCATCGTGCTGTGGTTCACTCGCATTAATGACAATTCCATTTTCACGTATTATATGGTATCCGACAACGAAGGTTCAGTAATCCTAGAGTTCCGCGAGAAATTGCTGCTAGTGAACTTTGAATCATCTTGGGTCCCTTCTTTTCCTTGTTGGCGATACGATACAGTGAACAGCTAGACATATCCAGTTCCCATCTTATCATAAGCCCACGAAGGCCACCGCCCAATCCCACTGTTCATCACTCTCCCGAGTCTCAATACATCGACAGGGGATTGACGTGACTGCAGGCATGTCCCTGTCCCCGTCCCCAAAGAGAATGTGCGCCAGTGACGACCCTGTTCATACACCACCAATTAGCATCGTATAACACAGGCACCCAGAGGTTGAGATCGAACATACAATCACTGGAGAAATCAGAGTCCACTCTGTGAAATAATCTAGCTGACAGTGCTTTTTCCCAGAATGCACTGAGTGATGGTAAGCGTCTAAGCTCCAACACGTCCTTCAGCGAAGGATGTCCACGAGCGCAGATAACCACGCATGGCGAGGTTCCTGATACATCAAAACGAGAAACCTGCCAGTTAAGTAAAGACGGCGTAGTCGAAGCGGAGGTCTCCGTTGTTTGCGTCACAACCATCTCGGAGAGCTGCGGATTTGTCAAGGTGGAGGCGCTTAACGCTGCTATCGCCACAGTAGTGTGCTCGACGTGAATATTTCCTGAAAATAGTCAGCGAACCAGGACAACGTCGAGACACGTGCACGTACCAGATAGAAACGAGGGAGTGCAAGATATCTGTTTAAACGTGTCTTCGTCGTCCTGGTCTGGGATTGTGAAGTCACCGGTATGCACCAATACCTGTTTCTCGACGCGCGCACCGCGCGGGAGGGACGCGACAACCAAAAATAGCGTTGGCATTTCCTACAACATTAATTTTCTTACTTGCATATTTTACAATTCTCGACTTACCTCGCCAATTTTTTCACAAGCACGTCGAACATGTATAACATCCGCCTTATCAACGAGCCAATAAATGGAGAGCATTATGTGCCCCCCTGCATAGTTTGCTGCGCGAATAACGCGATTTGTGTGCTGGAACACCAATGCAGTTTCTAGGGCCAATGAGGAGGGAGAAGGCAGCGTCATAGACGGTGGGAGCAGTCCGATCTGACCGGATACAAAAACATACGGCTCCACCTGCGTTGATGATTTAGAAAAAACATCGCACATCGCAAAAATGACTCGTGCGCACGGTGACAGCTTGTGAATAGGGGCCGATGTTAGCAGGTGCCCAGTAACTGAGACCCTGTACATGTAGCGCTTTCCGTCTGCTCGTATTGGAATTCTCCTCATGTGCGATGCATTCAAGCATCACACGCACTCCCTCGGGGAGATCTACACCGACACAGGCCCTTGAAGGCGGTGAAACACCAAAGAATTCTGCGTATGCCTTGTTCGCCATCGCAAATATCTCGGGAGCGAGGGAAGGTAACAAGAGTGTAATGTTGGTCACATCTTGAAGGCTCAGATCGTGCGACTCCAGAATTGCTGCAGCACGATTGGACATGAAATTAACGCGACAGGTGAGTTAGCGAATCTGATACCTTGTAACTGAAGGAAGCAATTGCGAACTTCGTGGTCCAGTGTTATCTCCGAGTCTAGAGATGGTCCCTGGTGAATATTTCCAATTGCAAGCCATGATCCCACAGCTCGTGTAAATGGCCGGTCTGGAATGCAGTGCACCTTGTTGGCAGGGGAAACATATGTGCCGCAAGAGCCGTTGGCTTGTAGGAGTGAATTGTCAACTGTGTTCTTCAATTCAGCGAACCCATCCACCAATAGTGGCGGAACTTCGATCCTATTATCTGCGGATGATTCCTTAGGGTGAAGTGATGCCCGTTTGATCCGCAAATACGCAACAGGCGCAACATCGTTCTCCACATGCATGACGACTTCGGTTTCATCGAGCACGATACGGTACTTGAACAGTGGGCTGTCAAGAGTAAGAGTCTCATATTCCCCGCCTTCACCACAAATATGCAAGCCATAAAGGCTATTCTGTGAGGGATTTAATGGCTTTGGTTATGGGGATGAGATGGACGTACCAAACGTGTGAGGGTGTCATGCATTTCGCACAAAGTTTTTCCTAGGTGCTTTGCTGTTAGACCGATGCCTGCCACTTTAATGAGTACGCTTTCCATGCCAGCTGCGATCATCTCGGACAACAATTCGGCTTGATCGCGCTGCCAGAGGTAGGCTAATGGAGTAAGGGAGAGACGACGGCAGCTGTTGAGCGTGAACATTATACACTGAAGGTGGTATCGGCAATACGCACACATGTTCGACACGAACACGTTGGTAATTTGAGAGAATGGCGCCTACTGACACTCCCTGTACGTCTGGGTGGTGGAGCTAGTAGTGATGAGATCGACTTGAATGAAATTAGAGGAGCTTTGATCTAACCTTAACTTCCTCTAATAAAGTATAGAGATCTTCTGTTTCGTCACCCACCACGCCGCCTTCACCAGCACTGCGTGAACCATATTCTGCATTTTGCTCGATAGGATCACCTTGTATGACGCGTCGATAGAGGGGGATGTCGAGTGCACGAGCGACGAACTCGATCGCATCTTGGCCGACGGTCTGGTAGAGGTACGAGTCGATCTCATCTATTCAGGGTGGAGATGAGGAGGATTCAGGGCATGAAGCTAGGGCGCAGACCTTTGCCAGATTGAGGAGAGAGGGTTGCGGCAGCTACGAGGTGATGGCCGTGTGCATTGCAGTGAGACAAGTTATAACAACTGTCCTTTCCTCCGCTAAGAAGTGCAACGTACTTCATGCTGAACAAGATCTGCCCAAGCGACTCTGATCAATACATAATATTTGTGCTATCTAATCTCCCCACGTGATATGTGTCAATATACTCACCTAGGGAATGCGTTCCTAGGCCTGTTGAACGTGGGTTACAAGTAGTCTCACGTTCAGTGGACTTGTTACCAGAAGTATCTACAGATTCTGCAGAATTAGAGAGGACTACGAGCGCTGTAGCATTTGCAATATTCTCCGGATGCCATTGAGGTCTTTGAAACCGATTCTACCCCGCGTTCTGGGTCGCGGAGCAACTTCAAGTTGGACCAACGGTTGGCAAATTACCGGGTGTACCCGATTGGCTATGGACCGATCTAGATGGACCTGTCGTAGTTCGGTCTCGAGTCTCGATGGTTTAAAACTAAGTCTCAGGCGCTCTCAAGGCCTGGCCTATCTTACACCACTGATAATATCAGATCCATCCAGGCCTTTAAGAATGCTCTCGTCACAGTACATTCAGCAGCAGCCTTACACCCAACAACAAGCAGCCATCGCGATGAACACTTTACTCCCCACACCACCCTCCTCTCCACCACGGGTCGAGCTACTCCCTGTCGAATCGACGATATCACTTCTAGAGAACCTTGTCGCGTTTTACCATCAGGAACGCATGTGGGTTTATCGTACCCGAGCACAGCTCGAGATGTCAATCCAAGACTGGGACGCTACTACTGCAACACAGGACGAAGAAGAGACGGCACAGGAGGAGCCGGATTCAGCGGAAGAAGAAGAGACATCAGAAACGACCAAGTGGATGAAGAGGAAGAAAGCGTTTGGGTTAAAGCTGGAGGGAATTTCAACCACGAGAGGGATGCCAACTGTAGGAAGGAGTGGAGTCATGAAACAGCGCGCACGGTCATCCATGATGCAACAACCGATGCCAGTGTCGTTTACACACAGCAGCCACACTCAGACTAGTGGCCCTCAGCCCACACTTATACTAGGTGCGGGGGGACGGGAACCGGGGGTACAGATCTTAGAGATGTTTGAGCGTATGATGCAAGCTAGGATGGAAAGTTGCGAGCGTGTTACGAAGATGGTGCGTAATGCTAGTGGGGGCGGGTCGTCACCGGGGCAGGTGTATTCGAACATGATGCCACCACCGCATGGGCCGGTATATGGGCAAAGTAGTTTCTTCATGGGCGCTGGTATGGGGTAGCAGATAATCTGCATCTGGGTCTTTTTCATCGTTGTTATATATTCCCTATAGATGACTAGCCTGGGCATTTTATTAGTACTTGGTTAGTATAACTAGTTTTTACTTAGTAGATCAAAGTCCGGTATTTTGACATGTTATGACAAAGTGGAGGCTGAGCAGCGAGCAACCGTTCTGTTCATCGACAACGACAGTGACCACCCTAAGTATACCCCCACACAGAGCACGGATACATGTCTAATCGTTATGCTCCACTCCCTAACAATGACCCTGATGCACATCTCAATCTAGAACTAGAAGCTGCCTTTGATGACCCAGACGACTCCGACAACATTGATGACGCAGATGAATCTCGTCCTTTGAGGTTCTCTCATCCAGATTCTCCACCGGCACACCCATCATCCTCACTCCCAGCAATCTACAATTTCGAGTCCTCGATTTGTGACTACGACCAACCTCCTCCTGGATCTCCCCCACTGCCTTCGTCTCACGCCGTGCCCAATGAATTCGGGAATTCGAACGGTATAATCCCTGTCTTCGCCCCAGACTCCGTACCCCCGCCCCCGAGCGGGCCATGGTGGAAGCGCACTGCCGTTGCCGTGCTGCCCTCCCACTACGTCAATCGCTGGGGGATCACCGGAGGAAGCGTTTCTGGCCGACTGGTTGGTGGAGGGACCAGAAACGACGGTGTCTTCAGTAACGTCGCCGCCAAACCATCGCAAGGTGTAAGAATCCAGGAAGGTATGTTTTAACTTCAAGCAAAATCTCTCATCGACGCTATTGACAACACTTCCTTGCAGGCGACAACGTCTACCTCGTTCCCGAGGAATCATCCAACACCGCACCCCCATCCTACGCAGCAGCTCAAGCTGACTCCGTACCCCCCTATCACACTCACTCTATATTCCTTCCTTCATCCCTTCAATCCTCTCTTACACTATCTCAAGGCAGTGTCGTCGTCGACGGCCTTCCCACCGGTACCCTTTTCTCCTTCCTCTGGAATGCCCTTGTCAGCACCACATTCCAATTCGTTGGCTTCGTGCTCACCTGGGTCATGCATACCACTCATTCTGCACGCTACGGCAGCAGGGCCGGCCTGGGCGTCACACTGATACAGTGGGGCTTCGGTTTACGTGCACGGTTAGATGACATCAATGGCCCGGGTTTAGGCGTAGAACCCGCCGATGCGTGGCCCACATTTGGAAGCGCACAAGAAGGGGATGAATGGGTGAATGCCAACCTTGACCGGCTGAATGGCACCACGCTCGCTTCTACCGATGGTGTGACCTCTTGGTCCAACTCTGGGGAAGGTGGAGCAGATGGGTCTGCCGGGTTCCTTACGAGCACTGCAGCTACTGAATGGCTTTCCTTCTTCCTCATGACGGCCGGCTGGTTCCTCCTTCTTACTAGCGCGTTTGGGTTCTGGCGCGTCAAGCGATGGGAGCGGGGCATTCTTTCTTCAACCACTTCCACTACATCTCCACCTGAGGGAGACGAAGAGACGAGGAGGCAGTCGCTCTTTGAGCGCCTTGGAGTGTTTAGGGTACCTTCACGTACAGGAACATCTGGGGACGAGCAGGAAAGGGTGCCTGCGCGAACTATGGATGAAGAAATTGCAAGAGAGTTGGCGATGGAGATGCAATCGTTTGTCTCGCCAGATCCAGATCGTACACGGCGGATCAGGGAGGCGCTTGAGCGCGAGCGGAGGCTATGTGAGGATTTACGGGCTGCAGGCTTGTTGTGAAGTAAGTTCAGCAACCAGCTTTTTGTGCTCAGTCCCACTTCTCGCGGCGCGTGCCTTACGGCAGCTTGAGCAGATGTACCTTGTATTATGCTGTCTATAACACTAAATCGTCGACAGACGTGCTCTATTTTTCTTGGTTACACCGTATCTATTGCAATCATATCATAAATGGCTTGGTGTCTTCCGGATCAACGTGGATCACATTCATTCAGCGTACATCTTATTTTTCTACTCAAATTAATTTCTATCCTTGAATCACTGCTTCAAAAACACCTCCACATTGAACTCCAGGGCTGAGCAGGGGTACGTGATCTCGAACTTCTCTAGCACAGTAGGATGCAGCACGCCCAGCGTGCCAATCATGATGTCTCGGTCCTGATGATTAGAGATGCGCAGCGTGTTCTTGAGCTCGTCAGCCAGCTCGCCTACTTTTGACGTCTTCGGGGGCGGCGGGCGGTAGTAAATAGTCGCTGCTCGGCCAGGGAAATACGCCGGGTCTAAAACATCATCAGTTCATAACGAGGCTCCTTGAGAAAGGAAGAAAAAACATACCATCTCCCTCCTTAATATAATACCCTGTAGCTTTCTCATCTGCTTTCCCAATCCTCGGGATCTCCAATATTTTCATGGCCCTGTCCAGTAATCCATGCACGACCTCGAACCCAGCGCTCCTCGCGCACCACACAGCACCCGCATGTCGCTCATTCCGTGCTTGTCTCTCGCGCGAGGGGTCCTTGAAGACGACGTCGCTGAGCTCGAATACGCGAATAGGCAAGGCGTGTGAGCGGTTCTCGCGGATAGTTTTGAGGAGTCCTGGAAGGAGGGACGTGCGCACGACTTGGAATTCGAGTGTTTTTGGGTTTGCGATTTTAACTGCGAGGGAACCAGGGTCGGGGCGGTTCATGAAAGAAAAGTTTTCCTCGTGCGAGCACTGTGTCGGTGGGTTATGGTTATTAGTAGTGCGTCGAGTAGGAAAAGTGACGTACGAGAATGAAAGGTAGAGCCTCTACCCATCCTGCCATCGCCCATTCCCTCCGAAGCACGTCTGTAAGCCTGCTGATCGGTAATGGCTGTGCTACTGTGCTTGTCTGCGGGAAGATATCGGGTAGGTTGTTGAAGCCGTACGCGACTGCCGCATCTTCCACAACGTCACACTCGTGGAAGATGTCAGGACGCGTGCAAGGAATCGAGACATCTAGAGCGTCGGGATTGACGGGAGAGATAGTGGGGGATAATGTCATGCGAGTTAAAAGGGACTGGATGGTGGAAGGCGTCAGGGAAAGGGAGGTGCAGGAATTTATGTAGGATGCGCGTGCAGTTACGGTACGGGGAGCGATGTCGGGAGATATGCGTACTGAACCATCAGGTAGGATAATCTTGCAAGGCTCAATTCTGTTAAGAAAGGCCTCAACCTTCCGAAGTAAATCACGAGTAAACGGAAGAAACATACGTGAAGGGCTCAGCACAATACTCCGAGAACATGGATGCCACCATGTTGACCACGATCTGCAACTTTGTGTCATCCGTTGCAGTCGTGTCAATAAAGACATTTTTCGTCTCCAGCGTGATCTTACTACGCTCCGAGTTGATGATCGGTGGCATACTCAGCACATGGTCCTCTGCATCGTAGATGATTGGGTAGACATCAGAGTCTCGTATGATGTGTAGGTACCGGGAAAGGTGCTTGTCTGATTCATAGATCTGCATGAGCTCTGCAGCAGTGTGCACGGTTTGCCGACCAAGAGCAGCAAAAGAAATATTAGTGGGAGTACGGGCTTCGTATCTGAAAGGAGGCGTGAGCGTGTCGAGGTCGTGGGTTCCGATCGCAACGAGGGCCCGCCTGCGGCCGATGTTCTGGTGAAGTTTGTCTTGCAGGTCGATGAAAGACGCGTAACTGCGTGGAGTGAACTTGATATTGCGCAACACTGCACAGGCGAAGAAGGGACGGATACGTTGAGTCTAGGGGCGCTGGGGTTGGTTAAATGAGAGTAATGCGAAAGGCAAGCGTACCTCTGGCGAGATGGTCACGTTAATGAGATCTTTTTCACCACCAGGGGGATATACTAGCCTATACTGTGGGGGATCTTCCTTTCTGAGAAAAGCGCGCAGCGCACGCGAGATACCTTCTATACAAACTAGATCGTATCTGTTTGCAAGTCAGATGTGCATCACGTATATGCCGACCAGCAACTCGCCTGTTTGCGGGGACTTCAATTTTTAGTTGCTAAAGCAAAACATGAGCATGGATTTAATCAAAATTTTGACTTGTAAGAAAGACGCACAGGACGCTCTGCAGGGAGTCCTTTCTTGATCGCGGCTTCCACCTCCTTGGTCGTCTGTTTATTCGTTCAACGGGTTACCTGACGGTGAAAAAATAAAATAAAATAAAAAAGCGCATACATCGTCATCTAATTCTAGCCCATAATCAAAGCACAAACGATCGAATTCCTCGGTGGCTTAGATGCGATCAGACACGGGGAACCCAATGGGATGAGGACGACGTACTATACTGATGTCCGAGCCGCTCAAAAAGGTCGACTTTGTCAACAGAGATGGTGGGCATGCTGTGTTCAAGTTGATGGATGAAGCCAGCAATTGCTGAACTTCAGGCGGCCTTCAGGGTTACTTGCATAGACTTGAAGATTCAAGAAATCATATCGAGTCAAAGTGGGAGACCCTGAATACCCTGTGTTACCTAATATGGTAATAAGTTATACTGGGGGTCCTTTCTTGAGCTTAAGCCTTAGGCCTCGGCTACTTAGCTTAATTCCCATTGCAACATGTACCCTCTAATATCCTTATGTCTCCTTACACTATCCATCTTCTCCCTCCCTACCTCCAAAGCCAATGAATCCTCCGAGCTGCCCATCGAGTTGCATTTAATGCACCGTGTCGTGCACCCAAACCTTCCTGCGACACCGTGGTCTGACCTTGGAACAGTTACCCTTCCACCCTTTGCATCTATTCAACCCACTGGTTCCCATGCATCATTGTCATTGGAAGACTCCCTGCAGGACGACCTTGCTGCTTTTGCAGAAGCAGTAAATCCCAATATGCAGGGTGCGATGTATCATGTTGCCATCGAGCATCCTTCCTCCCAGGGCGCGTCGTGGGCCGTGTCAAGTATGAAGGCGGTGGGTCGAATTTTACTTCCCTTTCGGGTTTGGTTGGATGGGCTGATAGGTTACCTTGATCTCATCTAGTGTCTACTCCCTTCCTCAACGGCTGCGAATGTAGTAATACATCTCTCTGCCAAGGGAGAGCCGTTTGCGATTGATTATGCTGTGTCACCTGTACCTCAGGATGGAAAATGCCCTGAGATGAGTACGGGGAACTACCCAGCACATAATGCGAGTGTGGTGCTGAAGTCGCCACGGGTGCCCCCTCTGTATATACCTTCTCTCATGTTCTTCAACTTGCCTGACTCAATATCTCTGTTTCTAGTCCTGAACTGCGTGTTCCACCTCCCCTCACACCTGAAGGCGAGCCAATAACACCTGTTCCTGAGAAAAGCTTCGTGCAAAAGTATTGGATATACATGGTTGTCGTTCTTGGGGCACTACGTGAGTTTCATCGTTTTCTCTCGTATTTCTCTCCCGTTACGCACTACAAATGCGGCATGTTCAATTTCATGAGGCTTCTTTCATTCATCTTCATGCACTTTCCTTTGTTTTGATACATACTGACATTATTCGCCGCAGTGATTTCTGGGCCTGCTGATGAGCCTGGAGATAAAGGAGGGAAGTAGATAAGATTCATGCACCCGATCGAGTGTCTGCAGAGCTGTTCGGTCCACAGATCGACGAAATAGGTCGGCAAAACGAGATTTGAACGATCACACGTTTGACCACAAATAGCTTAAGTCATGCCCACCTCGGAGAATATAAACGCAGTTTGACACGTACATGCTATCATCCGTTTCATCCCACACCCATGTGCTGCGTTAAGGTACGGCGCCGCTGACGATGATAAAGCTTCATTCCTGTGTGTCTAACTAGAACATATCCTTCATTATGACCCCCATCATCCGACCAGCGACCAAAGCTGATGAGGCTGTGCTCGTAAACATTTGCTTGCTCACCGCAAACGCGGGCACATCAGCCAAGGAATTACACACCGATCCAGCCCTCCCAGCGTTGATATATTCGCTCCCCTACGTGAACGTTGAATCAACGTGGAGTTTCGTGCTTGAAGACGATGGAGAAGTCGTGGGTTATGTTATCGGCGCGTTCGACACGCGCAAATTCGAGGAGAGTGCAGAAGCGAACTGGTGGCCTCTGCTGAGAGCGCGCTACGAACCCCTGATAAAAGACCCTGATGCAGGGTTCACAGCTGCAGACAGGATGCATATCGACATGATCATGGCGTTCCCCAGAGCAAGTGACGCACAGATAACATTCTCACCTGCGCATCTGCATATTAACATTCTCCCGAGCCATCAGCGGCAGGGATGGGGACGGAAGTTGATTGGACGAGCTGTCGAAAATTTGAAGGAAAATGGGGTGCAGAGTGTTTGGTTGGGCATGAACACGAAGAATACAGAAGCTGCAAAGTTCTATGGGCGATTGGGGTTCAGGAAGTTTGAGGGAGCACCGGAGGGTGTTGTGGGCATTACAGTACAGCAGTGGGAGGAGTGTGGTAATTGAGGCAAATACGTCATGGGGTAGTATGCGAAATCGAGTTGTACCAACGAATGTCACGGAATTTAAGTCTCGTGACTCCAGCTGCAGGCTAGCGCGAACTATCATGAGGAGGCCCAAAATGCCTGACGCTGCATCAGTAAGTCCAGGGATGAGTAGTGATGATGATATATTTACTTTGGATGTCGTTACCTATATGGATACCTAGAAGTTCGAGATTGAGTCGAAAGATCAATCCGGCCGTATTTTCTTATCGCTGATAGGGGCTAAAGGCTCTGGGCACAAGCTTCGTGTCCGCGATAAATATAACCCATTAGCTAGACCTTTCCATGGATGGGTCATGAGTCTCGGACGGCAGATTGCTCTCCCTACACCACGATAGGGCCGGTATATCGTGCACAGACCATTTACTCCCATTCACACAGGCTTAAAAGGGAGCTTCCTAAGTAGAACTAGAAGTACAAGCAGTCGGGGCAGCGGTAGCCCCCTGACGAGAGCTTTCGCAGGCTCGAAACTGCTGCCCTACTGCTTTACTAGCCTCACAATGCCCTACGTAACAGCGCCTTATCTTCGGAGACGGTGGTCTGCAGCGCTGGGTGCCGGAGGTGGTCGGCCTAGTACACTAATCCAAAGTCCTAGTTCTATTGCCCTCGCTTCGCTTCGGGCAAAGAACGTCAACTTTCCAAATACTCATGATCTTCGGACTTGATAACCTTGAAACCACCGCCATGTCCGTTCTACCAAAATGTCTGTCTGATTTCACTCCCATTCCAATTGCATATCCAAGTTTAACGCATTTCATCCGAGTCTATGCTCTCTAAATCCAAGGCATCCAAACCCACCAATGTTCTCCTTGAAGGACGGACGCCATTCCTCGTGAACATGTCTCCAAATGCGACCGAGCGTGAGCTCGCGTTGCTCTTCAGACACTGCGGGACCGTAGAACGTACCTTATTCGACTTTAACTCTGCCAACGCCCCGGTAGAGAACACGTCTGATTCTGATAAGGAGGTGGCCGAGGATGCTGGAAAAGTCGAAGCTGAGGCGCCGCCTCGAAAGAAACGGAAACTCCATATTTCCTAGCCAACTCCACCGGAAGTGATACCCTTCCCTTCCCAGGCCCTTAGCAAAATACGATGCCGGGCGCCCTCCCCTGGATGCTATCAGGGCGCACTCGGACAGCTACATGGGCACGCTTCGAATTTGACCTTGCGAAGAGTAAACTGGCGATCAAGTACCTGAAAGACGAGGAATTGACATGGAGACTATGGTTCTTTCACCTGACGTCGTCACATGAATGAGGGATCTAACAAACTCATTGAAGGCGATCTCAGACAGAATATATGTTGGAAGTTTCGTACAAAAATAGGCAACATAAGAGCTTGGAGAGATGATCAAAATTCCGGCGCGGTAACGGTTCCATGTACAATGCCATTCATTGCTGTAGTACGTACATGCATGGAGTGCCTGATTCTTTCTGTTTGCATGACACTTGGACACCGTGCACTTATAATTATGGTGATACAACCTTGGTATCCTTCTAAACCAGCGTACATCTCCTGTTGCACCTAGAACATGACAGCCGGCGAGTTCTCTACGTTTTCTATGGACGTCTTGTGCCCGACAAGCGACCTGATATTGCTCACACCATACCTGCATCAAGAGCATCAGTGTCACGTTCCGATAAAGCAGGGAATGGAGCCCAAAAATGCAAGGAAAGGGAGAAAATAATACTCACCGAATCATAGTTGGTCGTTCAAGCCCAATTCCCCACCCGTGCACACGCACATCAGGTGGGAAACCCATGGGTGCAAGCATTTCAGGGCGGAACATACCGCTGTTCCCAATCTCGACCCATTTTTCAAGGTGATTGTGCCAGGCGAAGATCTCAAGGGAGGGCTAGAGGTGACAAATCTGAGTCAGTAACAGAATCATTCTCAATATTGGAACCAGTTTGAATGCGGGGACGGCAGAGGGAAGGAGTGTAAATACACACCTCTGTGTAAGGGTTATAAGCAGGTTTGAACCTCAGGTTCGTCATTCCCATCTTCGTGAAGAATGTCCGCATGAAACCTGCACAGGCGGATAGCGATTAGTGACTGGTCTTGGGGAGGGGTGGAAGAGGGCGAAAGGAAGACACAACAGACATAGGCAATCCAGAGCAGAAGCCACACACCAATTAAATCTGCAAGTGTTAAGTTCCGATCTGCTACAACGCCCTCGACTTGGTGGAATTCCGCTAGATGTGTAGCATCCATCGTCTCGTTACGGAAAACGCGGTCAATGCTGAAGAGTTTTGCTGGTCTGAAACCATCATCTCCGGGCTTAGCGGCTCCAGGTTGCCAGTTTCCGGGGCCGTCTGCGTCAATATCTTCGCCTCTACACTTCGCTGCGAGCTTGTATAGCATTGCAGCGGACGAGGCAGTCGTGTGTGTGCGCAAGAGGAGCTTGTTCGACTCCTCATGTGACCAGGGCGTACGATACCCGATGCTGCCGTATCCACCGTGTTCATGTACGCGTGCGACGCGCTCATAATAAGCGGATGGCGGAGGGAGGGACGTCGAAGGGTCTATAAAACATCAATGGAACTTTTTTTCAGAAGTTGACGAAGGTAAGAGTGGCAAGGACATACCAGAAAGGTAGAAGGTATCCTGAAGTTCGCGCGCGGGATGTAACTGGGGAACAAAAAGTGCATCAAAACACCAGAATCCGGACTCGACGAAAGTCCCCGTGGGCATTTCTTCAAAACTGCGATATCAATGATCAGTCTCAAGAGCAACTTGCCATTGTGTAATATCACAGCGGCGTTTGACTATGAAATGAGTGCATACCCCATTTCCAAGAAAATACTACGGATCTCTTCACGGACTTTAAGGATAGGGTGGAGAGCGCCACCGGAGGTGGGTATCCCGTCTGCGTCAAAGTTATATTTTTTGAAGGAGGAAGTTTTCCAAGAGCCGCTAAGGGTTTGAGAGCACTATAAGCCTCACCGCCACCACCATTAGAACATCAGACCCACGATGTGAGCATATCAATGGTCAAGTCAGTCTCTGGTTTTGCAATCGAAGTGCTGAAGTTTGTGCCTTTGTGCACGGTGAACCACTGGCCCTTTCTTTTCGCATTGTCAGGCTCAAATAAATGGCACTGGAGGATAAGAGTTACCTTTGTATGATAAGCTTGCGTTTTCGCAGTTCAGCGAGTGCCTTTTCACCGGCTGCAAGTGTGCCCGACGACTCTACCTCTCGCAGCTCAATCTGGGTCGTGTCTGTAATTTCAGATACCTGCTAGCATATTAATTGCACGATCATTGAAAATGTCAGCGTAAAATACGTACGGCCTTAACGAAGCCATTCCCCTGCTTCGCAATCCACCCACTCTTGAACGCGCGTCCCTGACCAACTTTTGCAGCCTCATCTCCAACTGCTTTCTTGAGATCCTGCGCGCTGAGCGGGGCAGCACTACCACGTTCGGGGAGGGCAGCCCAGACGCGAGCCTCATGCGAGCCCTCACGCGCGATCTGGGATCCCTCGGGTGTAAGCACATGTGACGAAACTTCATGTGTTTCGTATGTTATTATCTGCTTTCTCATTCAGTACGAGATCATGGTAAAAATAAAAAGAGACTAGCCTCCCGGCTGAGCAGGGAATTTAGTGCACCAAGGATGATGATCTGTGCATCATGACTGGTAGCTTGGCTTGATTGACCTGGGATTGTTAGCGCACGGGTGTCTGGTAAAGTGGATTGGGTGTCGAGGGTGTCGAGGATTAGCTGCTGTAGTTGTTCCGCCATCGTCGACGTTCACGTTAGATCAAATCTATCGAGTCAATTAGTGATGTGTAATCACGTGCCCTACACGGAGTCCTTATCCCCACTTCGATGAGCAGCCTATGGCAGCAAGCATGGGATGCTGCCCAGCCCCGTCTCCACTCTATACAAGATGCCATTGCGTCCCCAGAATGCCCTATGCCGAACGATCGCATCATTCGCGTCGGTCAGCTAGACGCTGAACTTCTCGATGCTGAACTTGTGCACATACTTACAGAGCCGGTGTCCAAGGCACTTGCGACCGTCAACGTACGATTCCTACGTGTCAGTGTGATATCTGCTGATGCTGGAACAGGCATCTATGAAAGCTCGACTTGAGCCCGAGCTAGCATTACTCGTCCAGCTTGTACTTTATCGCTTCTCTGTTTGGAGTTCTGGTGCAAGTTATGGCGCAATGCTGCAGGGCCTGCGGTATTCCGTCCCAAGTTCCGGCTCAACCTCAAGATCATGTGAGTGAAAGTTATTTCTTCCAATTATCCGACGTCCTCTTGACATGTCGCAGCCAGCCCTCCACGACGGCTACTTATTATCCACGGTGCACTCACCATCCTCGTTCCCTATCTTCGCAACCGAATCCATGCATATACACTCTCACGTGCATGGCCAGATACTCCTGCCTCTGATATGCGTCGCAGAGCTTGGGGTGCCTTGATGAGCCTTGAGGCCGCACACGGTGCTCTCAGTTTGCTCAACTTTGTTGTATTTTTATGGGATGGGAGGTACGTTTCTCAGTGTTTGCCATTATTGAAGATACGGACTTATTGGTTGGAGTATTGTAGATATAGGACAATTATAGATAGAGTCCTGGCGATGAGGCTCGATCCCGCACAGGCTCTCATCAAACGCGAGGTTAGCTATGAGTTTATGAATCGCCAGATGGTCTGGCACGCATTTACAGTACGTTCCTTTCTCACTTGCATTCATTGCAGACTCATTCCATGCGAGTAGGAATTCCTCCTCTTCCTCCTCCCACTCATCAAACCTCGCTCCCTGACACGAAGGTTCACATCGACCCTGTCATCCCTTCTCCCTGCACCATCCTCTACCCAACAAAGACGTGCCCCGAAACGCGGAAAGTACTACGCCCTCCCACCAGAGCAGTGTGCCATATGTGCTGAGAACTCTTCGATGAACGTGAACCTTGGTGATGCTGCTGGCGCGCTGGCATCGTACACTCCGGCATTCCCTACATCATCAAACAACGGTATTGATGAAAATGATATCGAGGGAGACGGAGAACCCCCATACCCAATAACAACACCATATCTCGCTTCCTGCGGACATACTTATTGTTATGCTTGCCTTGCTGAGCGTATGCTCCGCGCCGCAGACGACGGCTCACGCGGCTGGACGTGCCTGCGATGCGCGGAGGAAGTAAGGAGTGCAGATCGTTATATGTTGGAGGGCGAAAGCGAGAGTCTCAGGCGGAATTCCATGTTGGGTGGGAGAAGTGAGGGCGAGGGTGAGGGTAATAGGGTAACAAGTGATGAAGAAAATAGTCAGGCTGAGGAAAGTGAATTTGAATTTAGCAGCGAGTCCGGAAGCGGGACGGGCAGCTTGGGGAGCTACACATTCACGGGTAGTGAGGCCTAGTTGCAATTCTTATTATACCATTCAGCGCAGGCCTAAATGCAGGCAATAAGATGTTTTATTTTGCACAACAGAAAGAGAAAAAAAATTGGGCCTCAATGTCCCAGGGAGGATTCGAACTTCCGGCTTCGCAGATTATGTTTCCACAATGCGATGATTTAACCACTAATCGACAAGGACCGGAGTTCGAGCAGTCAAAATCAATATATGACTTGTTAAATTCTGGTTTTGGTCTCACCGACCCGTACAATTCCGAGTCAGTTCGAGCAGATGCAATACATAAGTGAAATAACGATAAATGGTTTCGATACATTCTTGAGTATCAGTAGTGGACGGCACCTTCCTACAACCGAACCAGCTGGAATATTATTTGCTTCCGAACATCTTTGTCAAATCCACTGCACTCTCCGACTTAACGACTGCAAACTCCCACTCCCTCAATTTCCGGCCCGCCTTCAGACTCTCGAATACCCACTCCGGCCGCACCACATGCGCAGGTTTACGTGCCTTTGATGTGAGGTGCTTGTGAGTCTTCGACCCCGAAAGTTGTTGTGACGTGAGAATATGCGTAGCGCCGCTAGGACTAAACCTGTGAGGAATTTTCAAAAAATAAGACCTTTCAGACTGTAGGAGATTGACCGGGCTTACAATGTGACCCCACCAGCACCAGCCACTATCCGCTTCATCTCTATGTCGGTCGTTCCAGCAAGGTAACCACCGATATAGATGCGTACGCCACTCAGTACACCACCTTTCTCCCGTGATTCGTCTCGGTTCAATGAGCGTAAGTCCCGCGCATTCTCATTCTTCTGAACCTGTAGCTTCTCAGAACGCTCGTCAAGGTATGCTCGGCGATGCCCGCCGCCGCGCATCTCGGATCGCTGGTGGCCCGATGCGGCAGAGACAACATGATCTATTTAGCGTTAAATATGAGAGATGCGATGGCAAAAAGAAGCAGAAAATGCACCTGAACGTTCATATATATTTGAATGAGTAATGGGGTTTGACTGGTCCGCAAGAGTGTCGAGCAAGTGCTTGGTAATTTTCTCGGACGAGGGCTTCGAGGTACCGTCTTTCTGGAGAGGGGCTAGGAGCCTGCAAATGGATGGACGGTAAAACCTCAAACATGAGGACGTTTTAGAATATACGTACTGACGAAGACGCGCCTTGTCCTGTGCCACAGCTTCTGGGTAGTTTCCGTGTGATTTCTGTTTGGTTGAAGTAGGGTATGGAGTGAACCGTGCTGATGGCAGTTTTTCTCTTTCCTTGAAAGACGAGCGCGCAGGTTTGACTATGGTTACAAATCTGTCCATCGTATGTAGAGGTTAGTGGTTCATGGGGGTATTATATACTGCAGGTCAGTTGGTGGTTCGTGTTTCAGGAGGTGGACCGCGTTGGGCTAGACCATGTGATTTGTGAAACGCGACGGTCTTCCAAAAGAGGAACGTGGCGGTGGTATCCATATAACCTTCATGTCTATTATCTGCTGATGCCATTCACTTATCGTTTCCCCTTCCTATCTATTGTTATATATACCAAGAGACTTAACTGTTTTTCGTTTTACGGGCGTAGGATGTCCACCGCACCTGCACGAACTTACAAGGATGCCATAGACGCACTGAACACACTCCAGAGCAACGCTGCTGTCTTGGAGGTTGTGCGTGCTGCAGGACTGCTCAATCCTAATGCTATCCCTGAAATGATTGATTATCTGCGCAGGGTGGACCTAGAGGTACTTTTCCTGCCGATGTTACTGTCTCGTTTATCAAGAAGCACTGCCATAGCCATCTCAGTTAAACGATTTAAATGTCATCCATATCACAGGGACCAAAGGGAAGGGCTCTACGAGCGCCTTCACAGACTCAATATTGAGGGCAGCAAGGCCAGGCTGGAAAACTGGTGCGCTCTACTCTCCTGGCCTTGCGAGGTCGTCCCTTGACAAGCAACGCAGGCTTATATACATCCCCTCATCTGGTCGCTGTCCGTGAGCGTATCCGCATCAATGGAGAGCCGCTTTCTGAAGAGGACTTTACTCGTTACTTTTTCGAGGTATGGGATTTACTCCAAAAGAATACCAAGGTACTTGTTCTTCGTCTCTTTCCCGCAATCCATAATTGACCGACATCCCCTTCAGCGCGAAACTGTCACCGCCCCCTTCATGCCAAACTACTTTCGATTCCTTACGCTCATGGCCTTTTATACTTTCAAACAGCTCAAGGTATGCCATCAGTACTGATCGCTTATGTGTCTAACTTCATAATCAGGTTGATGCAGCAATTCTCGAGGTCGGCATTGGTGGACGCTCGGATAGCACAAACATCGTTCCCAAGCCAGTTGTCACAGGCATCACCGCCTTAGGGTATGACCACACAAGGATTCTTGGCAATAAGTTAAGTCAGATCGCGAATCAGAAGGCTGGAATCTACAAGGCAAGTTTCTCTTTTGGATCTACATCTTAATTTCTTGACGGGCAGAATGTAGGAAGGTGTTCCCGCCCTGACTGTTGAACAGCTCGATGAAGGCATGTCTGAGCTTCGTAATTGTGCAACGGAACAAGGGGTAGCTCGCCCTCTCCTACATCCCAAACCTACAACTTATTCAGAGTTGTACCACAGGCATCTCAGTTCACAATTGTGGACTCCCTCCCCACCACCACAGCATTAGGCATGCTTTTTGTTGTCATTCTTGCGACCGCGAAGTTGATTCGCTATCGCAGGTCTTGCAGGTGCTCACCAGAGGTCAAACGCCGCACTTGCAGTACAATTGGCACATATGTTCCTCACCATCACAGATCCCTCGTACTCCCATATGTCGGACCCCAATACCAGTGTTGCTGCCAGCACACCTCAGAGCAGGTCGGTGATAGAGCCGTTACGATCCCTTCCTACCTCTTTTCTGGATGGTCTCAAAAATGCCCATTGGCCTGGTCGCTGTCAGACAGTACTCGATCCGCAGCAAGAGGGTACCAAGTGGTTCCTTGACGGAGCACACACTAAAGAGAGCCTTGAGTGCTGTCTAGAATGGTTTGTAAGCCCAGCAATCGGGCTTCCAGAGTGAGTTTGTTATCTGCATTCATTTCAGTACCATAAATGTTGATGTCGGATTCTAGTTCACCCGTTTCTGAAGGGCATCCTATTCGAGTGCTTATCTTCAATTGTACCAGCGGACGTTCGGGAGATGAATTTCTGAAAGCCATCTTACAGAAGATAGAGGAGCAGCTGACAAAATATGGCAGCCCGGAGAAGAAGGAAGACTTCTTTGCAAAGGTCATCTTCTGTAGTAATGTGACCTATACCAGCGGCAACTTTAAGAGCGGTAAGTCTTTTGACTATTTGAAATGCCAGCTCACACACGTATCTGTCAGATCTCACATCCGTGGCAATGTCTACAACTGATGACGCTAATCTCAAGACTCAGAGAGAGATTGAAGCAGCGTGGAACAAGCTTGTCGCAACGTACTCTGGTACCGTGCACGTTCTGCCGGCCATTGAGGACGCCGTTAGGGAAGCACGTAAGACACCGAATGTCAACGTGCTTGTCACCGGCAGCTTGCACCTTGTGGGTGGCGTCATTGAGGTAGCAGGCTTGGCAGACTCCGCCTTAAGCCCAAAAGCATGATTATATTTCCGTGATCTCATCATCACTCCGGGTTTGCGTATTCTGATAACCTTATTGGTCCATCTCGTGGATCTTTATATCTACCATCTGTAAATACATCATCACCCTTCAACAGGATACACTAACTAGTCAAGTCTGTCACATTCCACTATGCTACACGCTGTGCACAGAAAATCCACAGAAATTGTCTTACTTCCAGGCAGTAAGATTCTCTTCACCGCCACGGGTGTTCACCTCCACACCTACATTACGGAACCCGCTCACCGGGTTTGGGGAATTGGGTAGCAGTACGGGCTGTACTGGCATGGTATACTTCAGATCCAAATCCTCCAGTATGTTTTTGAGATGTTTCATGAATGCAGTTCTCCGCGTCCAGCGTCCTCCCCAGTCCTGCCAGTTCGGACGATCTGAAGCACGGATCAAACCATGCAATCAGGTCAGGCACAGAGTGACTTACGTTCAACAGCCACAGTCAGATGGACCGCATTCTGGAAGTCCATTTTGTCGATATTTACACTAAATCCGCTCCATTCCCTGTTATTTGCTGTGATGTAGGTTTGGATGCGTGACTTGAGTTGCTCAACGAGCTCGAGAGGTGTGTTGTATGCTATCATCAGCGTTGTGCTCTCCCACATGCTGTTTGACCGGCGCAAATTATGAACGAGCTTCGTGCTAGACAGCAGTGAATTCGGTGCGATGATTTCTTGGCCATCAACACGACGGAAAATGGTAGAAAATAGACCGAACTCTTTGACAAATAGGTACTATAAATGGAAGAGGTTGTTAGATTGATGCAAGCTGTTTGCGGAAAGAACGCACCTGATCGTCAATCATCACTAAATCACCGACATCGAAGACATGAGTGGAAAATATGAAGATCATCTGTCCAAGAAGGAGTGAACTTAACGAGGATGATTAAACACGTGAGTGGCTTTGGCTTACCGACTCAAACAACGTCTGTGCAGAGTGTCCGAAGATGAACGAGAATCCGAGAATAATTGTCGCAAGAGGAACAAGCGAAGCTAGGGTATTGCTCCTGTTGAAAATGAGGAGACATGCGAAGATAATACCGAGAAATGCAATGCCAACAAGAACTGCGTCCAGCTTCGACACAGCTGAATCGATGTCCTATAAAGTCGTGAGCAGTAACTCTCGAACGCAAGTCATATCTTACTTTCAGACTGGCATTTAGGGCCTTACGCTCTCGATAGATCCTCTGTACAGCTTCCCGCATCTCTTGCTTGCTGATGTCGTCGTTGCCATCTTTATCAAAAATAGCAAAAGCTGCATGCTACTGAAACTATGAGATGGATAATGCAGCAATGGATTGGAGTAACCCACCGCTTCGGTAGTCGAACGGAAATAGGGGAAGAAATCTATCAGGAAATAATGTCAGGCCATCTTCGTTATCATCAACTTAGCTTACCTTCGACGACAAGATGAGAGCGCCCAGGGCTGGTAACACTAAGAGCATCAAAGAGCTTCTTTGCGAGCTTCCTCGCAGAATCCAGACCATGGATGTCGCCACCTCGGTTAAGTTTGGAATTCTTGAGCGCAACTTGCCCAATAGCGCCAGTGAGCTGGTCTATAACAATAGTTGCCATGAACTTCTTGCGTCGTCTGCTTGTCTCAGACCGACTCGTATGGCGTTTTTTCTCCGACCGATGATGTGATTCGTGCTCGTTCTTCTCATGAACAGGATCATCCTTCTCATGCGAAGGGGAGACAGCCGTGCTAGCCTGCCCGGTGGCTGCTCCATCTGACTCATCCTGACGGGGGGCTTTGCTTTGAAACGCGGAAAGGTCGAATGCAGTGCCAAAAGAGCTCAAATTTTTGTGCCCTCTCTTTGAATATGGACTTTTCTTGACAGGAGCGGGTTGAGCGTTTGATAGACGGTCCAGTGCTTTCAGCCCCAATCGGTTTTCTGCGAGGCGATCGGCAAGAGCACGTTGGTGGAAGTTGATGGCAACAAATCTGAGGAACAATTTTTCCGCGAGCAGGATGATACTTGCTGTAAAGAGAGCCTGTGGAAAGGGAATGAGATGTGTGGTGGTAAAGTCTGGAAGGGCACTATACCTGCATAACACGGTTGATGATGACCCAGTATGAGCCAGGAGGTGTATAGATGGCCACGATTACAGATAGCGCTATCCAGGCCCATGATATATCAAGTGCGAGCTTCAGCCATGCTGAAACAGCAAGTGTCAACTACACCATACATTCAGTCAGACTCCCGAAGATGTGCGAACGACACATACTTCAATCTGGGTCTTTAAGCGCTCTACTTGGCCACCAAGTAAGAAAACAATGTAGATAACAATGCGCGGAATGGCATCCACTAGCATGTACGTTGCGCAGGCAGCTGCCCAAGTAATTGCCAGCCAGAGGGACCAAATACGGATTTGCAGCCGTACACTTTGCTTGTCCTTGAACCTGAACTCCACTACCAGCAGTGGGATGATAAAGAATGCAGCGCCGAGAATGCCAATTAATACAGTCCTGACTGGCCTTGCGAGCTTCATGAAGGCAAGCCAGATGGCTCTACCCCTCATGGCCTTTTTGCCAGTTATTGTAGTCTCCGCCACAGTAGTAACTTCTTCTTCGTCCCAGTCAAACTCATCCGAAGAGTTGGTTGAGGTCGTATCGGAATCAACATCTTCTTCTCCATGGGTGTGGTCCAGTGTCTCGGACTGATTCCCCGAGGTGCAGTCAAGGACAGTGATCTCGTCTTCGTGGGTGCGACGTTCAGGCATGATGTTTCATTGAAAGCGACAAACGGGTGAGAAAAACAGCTGTGAACTCATTTTTAATAGCGGCAGTTCGGAGTAGTAACTATGATAGCACCTCGTTACTTACGTAACATTGTGGAGTTCGATGAGAATGACGAGGTGATGCATCAATTATTGTACTACAAAATGTTATTTTACAAAATCTGAAGAGGTCTGAAGTGTCTTGAGGGAGAAAGACGCGTCGACATGGGTGGCTCGTAATCTTAACGCCCAGGAGCACCTACTTCGAGTAAGCGAAACCGGCCCCGAGTAACACTAACATCCCCAGGATGCGTAACGCTATTAATATTCCTACTGATAATGAACAGTTGGAAATTCAATCTGCCAATCTGCCGCATCAGGCACGAACGGGTAAACTCGATCCCCTAGGCCGTTAGACCGTTCTCCCGAACTACTATGTGATCTCAAAGACCAGAAGTTCGAGCATGCGACGCAACAAGACCTAAGTTAGATTGCAAATGGCCGAGGGCACTTTCACCGAAAGCCTGGGTCTGTGGTGGGCCCACCTGCTCGCGAGGATACGTGTCTTCCCGACGAGCAAGCATGCTGGTTCCAAATGCTTGAGTGCAAGGGACTTCATGTGTGCCTCCCAGATTCTGATTCGACACTGGGGCGCGTACGTCGGAGTCTCTATGTTGCATAGAAGCATCAAGGACGGCCCGTGCCTTTTCCAGTATACTGCTGCGAGTTTCAGGGAGAGATTTGACCGTTCCAAGAATATGCGGGCGTCTGCCTTTCTTCGTTCGGGAATCCTCATTGACAACCGTTTCCAAGAAAGTGGTCGACTTTTCGCCTTCTTCAGCAGTTTTCTGTCCAGTCTCCTCACGAGAGTTCTGGTTGGGTGACGATCCAATTGCCTTGCCTATAAGTGTCTTCACTGTTTCATCAGAAAGGAATTTCTTTTTGGCGCAATTTTGGATATGGATCATTTTTTGGCTGGTAGTCTTCTTCGAGGTCCACTTCAGGTTGCAACTAATGCAATTGGTAAGAGATGTAAGTTGT
>PVYE01006713.1:0-12836 GCA_002995055.1 Rhizopogon rudus
TGACTATGTGTACTATGCGTATTGCGCAAGGTCTATCTCAAATAGGGGTTATTCCTTTCCCGGAACGTGCGTCGAAAAAAATGACAAATCTCATTATTCTTTGAAAACTACATACTGTAAATCGTGTTGGTTTGCGATGGTGAAAAGACAGTGCAGTCCACCGAGAACGCAAAAGAGCTCGAATGTGCGTCAGAAATGCATTGTTGATCAGCGTATTTTCACGCCATTAGGAGAGGAAATCAAACGCACCTTAGCGAAAGACCTTCGGTAGCAGTACTGTACAATCCCCCAAGAGATTTCCGGGGACGCGCACTGCCGTGACATGCCGTGGTTGCCTTTTATACTTTCGTCGTGCGCCCCAAGGCGATCTAAACGTTGCCATTCTCGCAAGTACTACGTTCATAATAGTGGTCGCGGAGTACGAAAAAGGACACTCCTACAAACGTTAGCGTAAACAATTTTCGGATCGATCCGATCTCCAACGTTCAAGTTGCCCACCGTAGTCCGCAATCACAGAATCAAATTGAAACCCACCCTATGCGGTAGGACGCCAAGTAATGCCATGAATATGCATCAAACAGTGCCACCATCACCCTTCCATCCTTATCATATTTATACTATCATACGGCACCATCTGCATCCGTGTCCTATCGCGTCCTAAAACTCGGTCGCCACCGTCGTTTCTGTGTATCCCCCTTATCCCCCACTGCTCCATTCTCAATGCAGGGAGGCGGTTCTGTGGACAACGCTTCGGACAGGGAGCAAAACCAATCTTTTGATTAACTGTGAGAGGGATGGTGACCGTATGGTATTATTATGAGCGTGCACGTGTTGTTCGGGTGCATCGCAATATTTTGTATTACGCCTTTTTAAATGCTGCAAGAAAACTCCAGTTTTATCATTGTGTAGGTCGTGCTGCTCTTAGCAAGTCTTGGATTGATTGAACTTTAGTTTTGACTCCTTCCTGCCCAAGTCTCCACCGGTGACTACAATTTGCCCAGCCACCAGACCATCGACGGCGACTGACGTGATCAGCCAGGATTTGGGTATTCTGCAGCAGGTACAGAGCAAGGTCGACAGGAGCCGAAAGAGAACCTTGGCAACGCGCCACACATAATCCAAACTTGAAACCTGAAACCATAAATCTTTCGAAGAGCGAAAGCCCCGCATAGGCTAGTTTGGCTATGTAACGCGTCTGCGAGTAAATCGCCCCAAGTGGACAGTTCCAGGTGGAGAAATTCTACGTCAGCTCTCACCTTGTAAGTACAATCATCCTGTTCGCCAAATCATTTGTTCTTATTCTTCTTCCCATGGCGCCTGCCTCTACCGAACGCGAGTGACTACGTATTCGACTTCAGAAGGCACGGGCACAAGCCGAAATTGAAGCTTGAATCTGAACAAAAGGAGTCGCAAATAGATTAAATACATTTCCATCAAAGCCTAACGAGTGATCCACGCTGCTTCCCGCCCACCGATAATTAGGATGGGATATGTGCACGCCTTCGTTTCCGAGGTCAGGGGTTTGGTAGGGTTTGCAAGGGAGTGAGTTGGCCTAGGTCCGGTGACAAGCGGTAGTCTGCGGGACAGGTTACCCGGCCGGCTGGCGGGTATCCCCACTAACAAATTAACGTTTTCCTCTGGGACTCGCCGGATTGAGAGGCGGTGCAATATTTCTTGTGCTTATCATTGTGTATGCCGCGGAGCTCTCGGCAAGTTTAACTTTACATTTCCGGTGACTACGGGTTGCTCAGCCTGCAGACGATCGATTGACATGATCAATGAGGATGAGTGTTCTGGAATCTGCCCCATAGCAGGCACTGTAAGGTCGACAGTAGCCGAGAGAGAACCTGGTTGCGGGCCACGCGCCACGCGTGATATATCAACTTGAGACCGTAAATTTTCAAGCTGGCACAACCGTCCCAAGTAGACATTTTCGAGCGGAGCAATTCCTAGTCTCTGTCGTCTCTCCTATGCGCGACGTGCTTCAGTTCGGCACTCACCTTTTACAGTCATCCCGATTACCCAATCATCTCTCGTCCCCCTGGATCCACCCGTCGTCATCGCAGGTTGATCTCCTTCCTTTCAAGCTGGGACGTGTCATTCATCGTTCGGGATGCAGGCGCCAGTTCCTTTTCAGGAAATGGAAATGGCCCCTTTCAACGAGTCAGTACTAACTTGAGTCAGGGGCCATCGATGTCATTGCCTCAACAACCACCACAATGCCCTCAGAACACGACTTTATAATTATCGAGGACGATTCATTCCTTTCGTGCTCGTGGACGGACATATTGCTAGGATTCGTTCTGGGCGGCATGCTCATTGCCGGCTTCATCGCGACAATGGTGGTCCTTTTCATAATGGGCGGGCTGGTAAGGATGATGTGGGTAGTACTCGACTACAACAGCCGCAGACATGTTCATCTCAGGGTCCTGATGTGCCTGCCTTTCTGTCTGCTATGGATGTTTGGCGTTAACGTGTGGTGGTATGAGGGGAGCAAAGGAGGCGAGTTAACGACATTTGAATCTTCCAGAACCATTTTGACTGACTTGTAAACCAATGACCATCTACAGATCCTCTTAGGAGATGGTTAGTGTACGGCGGTGCGTCGTGTTGGGCGGTGTTTTTCTTTTTCGCCGTGATACTCCCGGACCTGGTACAGTTAGGTATGTTACTTTTTTTACTGCATGAAATGGAGAGCACAACCCTGACATCATGGGAAATGCAACTTAGCATACGTTAGCTTTGAAAGAAACTTTCGAATAATGGGGAATGCTCAAACTACCAGTAACCTCCCTGACTACGACTACGCGTACGGCGGCCTCGCTCGAAATTGTTATCTTCCCCCGCCGGGACTGATCCATTGTGTATTATGGACGTGCCTGATCATCTACTTTAACGAAGGAGGTGAGTTAGCGACAATGTTGATCGACACGGCCTTCAAGAGTTACAAGTTATTTCACTGACTTATGACCATCTACAGATCCTCTTATGAGATGGTTAGTGTACAGCGGTGCGTCGTCTTGGGCGGTGTTTTTCTTTTTAGGTGTGATACTCCCGGACCTGAGACAGTTAGGTATATTGCTTTTTTTTACTGCATGAGGTGGAGATCAATCCTGACATCATGGAAAATGCAACTTAGCACACGTTGGCTTTGAAAGGGACTTTCGAATAATGGGGAATGCTCAAACTGCCAGTGACCTCCCTGACTCCGACTACGAATACGAATACGCGTACGGCGGCCTCGCTCGAAATTATTATCCCCCCCCTCCGTGGCTGATCCACTGTGCGTTATGGACGTGGCTGATCATCTACTGTAACGAGGGAGGTGAGTTTGCGACAATGTCAATCGACACGGTCTTCAAGAGTTACAAGTTATTTTCACTGACTTATGATTTGTCACTACAGATCCTCCTAGCGCATGGGCGGTGTATGCTCTGGTAGCGCTTTTCATTGGCAATGTGATCAACATCCCGGAGATTGTGCGGTTAGGTATCACTGCATCAAGTGGGGCACAACCTGATATCAACGCAACTTAGCAATTGAGAGTCTGTGCAGTGTGTAGTAGACCAACTGAGAAGCAGCTTGTTACAGTAGTTGAACCACGTGTACACATGGAAGTCGAAAATGCCTTGAAGGTCAATTATGGGAGGAGTCGGGCGAGGTATGGTGAATAAATGATGGCAGGGATAATAACGAGTATGCATGCCCACAGGTAAATAGCTGGATCCAGTCTAGTTATGTATATTATATGCACCACAATCGATCCATCTATTGCACCTGCACCTGCACCTTCTTCCCCTCCTCATCCCCCTTCGCTGTCACCGCCGCCGGCTCCACCTTTTTGTTGCCCGTCATCCCGTCCAAAGCACTCCACAGACTCCCGCTCATCTCCCGTGCCATTGCCTGCCGGTCCTCCTCCAACAGCCTCTCAAACTCATCCTTGTGCGCCACAATATACGCCTGCTCCTCCTTATACTGGCGCTGAGCCTCGAGGCGTTTTTGTTCGAGGTACGTCAAAGGAATGGGAGAGCGTGACTGCTGCAGAACATGAAAGTCAGTCGGTGGCGAGTGAAAAGAAGGGTAGTAGAGAAAGGCAGAGACACTCACTTCACTAGCACCGCCGAACATGCCGCTAAGCGTGAACCCACCCTTGGACAATCCACGCGCCTTGATCCTCCACTCCTCGACATGCTTTGCCTTCGCCTCTGCTTCCTTCTCCGCGTACTCGATGGGAATATCTTTGCCTGCGTACGCTTGGAGGATGGGCCGCACGTCAGGGGGCTTGTAAATTCCGATAGCTATGAGAAAGAGAAGAGGAAGTGGGGTCAATGTTGGCTGAGGCGAGAGGAAGGTGTGGAACGTACACTCCAAGAAGGGAATCATGGCTATCAAGCCTTTGTCCCCAGGCACACCGGTCCATTTGGGAACGATGATGGCATTCTCTGGATGCGAGCTTACATGCTCTGGATGCGTATCGAGGAGGATGACTTTCGAGAGGTCACGATTGAGGTACGAGAGGTCCTGTGGGGAAAGGTTTCAGCCAAAAAATGATTAACCATCTGAGGTAAGCGGAAGTGTAACAGATGATGGGACGTACCTTTACGATTTTACCGTTCACTGATCGAGTGGCTTCGCGGAAAAGCTTGTAAGTGATGAAGAAATTATACGGGTCGAGTTTCTCAATTATGGGCATAGCGGTCTGTTGGTTCTAAGCGTCAATTCTCGTGTAGTTTTCGCAAGGGGCATGGCGTACATAATGATGCTGAGTTGTAAATATCACGATTTCGTAGAATTGGGACAAGTAGGCGAGGAAATAGTCGACGCCAGGGCGTTTTGCTGTCCGCCATCCTTGTTGTCGCTGAGGACGAGGTAGCGTTAGCAATGCTCCGAACTTGGACAAGTCAACCTACATCCCACGTAGACGTGATGAGTAGATCATCCATGGACACCAGGAGGGTGTACGGTTTTTGGTGGGGAGCTGGGAGTGGTGGAGGAAGGAGTTCAGTCCATTGGGGTTTGTTGAAGTACTGTTGACATGAACAATAAAAGTCTGCCTCAGCATAAACAACGTGTAGGAGGACATACGTCGAACAATTCCCAAAACCTCGATTTCGTCCGTGCCCACCTTCCTGACGGAGCGTCCTCCAACGCCTTTTTTGGACTTTATGAGTGCAGAACTAGAGGTTAAACTACGTATACGCACCTGTCTTCGCGCCTTCAACTCATCCGCCTCCCATTCTCTACCGAGATACACGACCTGCACACCAAGGGCAACCGCAAGCACACCAAGAGATATGCGTCCTAAAAATCGGCGTTTTCGCTCTATACTCGAGAGCGAATCCTTGGACGACTTTGCACCTGTGCGCTGGGTCTTTTCTGGTTCTGGCTCCGCGGGTTGGAAGTCGAGGCTCGGAAGTGATGGAGGTGGCGGGGGAAGTGGATTTTGGGGAGGTGACGGAGGAGGGGGTTGTGTTGCGAGGTGACGGAGTGCGGGGAGGGCGCGTCGTTGAGCTGCGCTGCGCAAGATCACCGAAAACATTCCAGCTGGCAAGAACGTGAAAGCTTTGAGAGCAGAAAGAAAGTCAGTTGTTTTTGTATGTTTGGTACGCGCTCGCGGGAATTTAATTCATATCGGTTGTCGAGTTGTTGTCGAGCGTCACTAGTACTTTCTATTACTTTGTACCAAGTGGTTATGTAGCCTTTAGTTCTAATGAATGGGTCTTGACCTCGAGGTACAGCCAATAATGATTGTCCACATAAGCTCTGAACATTATGTAAAATACATGCCAATCTGGTGTCTTAGACTCGTAACTTAACAGATAAAAACTTCACAAAATTATACCCGCAGCCTCACTCAGTAGCACCAGTAGCCGATCCTGAACCTTCATGTAAGTCAAAGTCGAGCTCGAACGGGCGAGGAATCTTACCTTTTCTTCTGCTGAATCTGCATACATTCGCCATTCGACGCCATCGACGAAGCGCACAGCAAACGAATGGGGAATCGCTTCTAGTTCCTCAAAGCCCTCGTACCATTCTGCTAGCGAATCGATGCGTCCATCCAGTGGGAGGACGTCCAAGGGTTTTACGACCTCCTAGACATTCATTAAAGTTGGACGGGTATGGTGAATATAGACCCACCCTTGGATTTCCGTACAGCAACATCTTGGATTCTGCATGGCCCATCTCAAATTTATAATACCGCCTCTTCCACGCCAGCATGTCAGGTGCCTGCACCGATACCCAGCCCACCATCTTGTCTGCCTTGCTGGAGAATACCTCCTCGTTTAAACGAGCAATTCTCACCCGTCTCCCTTCCGCTGACCTTCTGCGCTCTTCCACCTTCTCACTACATTGAGACTCGGCGCGCTGTAACTGCTCCGCTCGCCACCGTTCCATCTCCTTCGTGTGTTGCAACCTGCGCTCTTTCTCAAGTTGTTTCCTCTCCCGTAGCTCATGCAACTGCCGTTCCTCTATTTCTCTTTCTTCTCTCTCCATTCTTGCCTTTCTCAGAGCCGCAGCCCGCAACTCCTCCTGCAACGCCGCTTTCCTTTTCTCTTCTTCCTCATGCTCTCGGCGTTCTTGGTCCTCTTTCTCGCGTTTTTTTCTCTCTTGGCGTTCATGCTCTTCCCTAAGCATGGCTTCTTTCTCAAGCTGGGTTTTGCGCTGCACAGCCAACCTGCGGCGCGCTCTCTCTTCAGGTGTCAACGGCGTAGTAGGAGGCGAGTGTGTCTTAGCCGGAACCCGCGGTGGTATTTGCCGCAGAAAAGAAATCGGCTGCGCAGGAGGGTGCGGGAGAACTTGTTGTGCCGTTACGCTTAGTTCGAGATCGAAGAGGAGGGGCTTCTCGCTGATGTATTCATCTCCCAGGAACGGTCGGCGCGTGGACGCGCGATTGTAATCTTTGGGAGGTGGTGTTGGTGGCGCTGCGTCGGCGGCGGGATCATGAACGTAGGGAGTGAGATGCATATTCCGATTCCTGCGGCGCAGCGTAAACAGCTGAGTGAGGAAACCGCCTTTGCGCTTGTGGGTGGGTGAAGTGTCCATGGTGCTGATTTGAGGTGATGAGTGTCGTGTGGTTTGAATGAGTGGGGTATCTTGTGGATGGAGCGGTATCTGGATGATGATAGTAAGAAAACAAGAAATGTGGGACGGTTGCGATGTACAGCTGGAATAAGCTAGACAATGCGCACGCCCAATTATTTGTTACCACTCCCGGTGTGGTTGCTATTGTGCCTGATAAGATTAGATCCAACTCTCCCACGTTAACTTGAAGTAGCGCCCGTGAACAATAACTTCTTGAACTTGACTTCAACCTGCACCGCATAATATCACTAACTCAACACGGAGAATTCGACGTCGTAGGAAGTCGTGGAGGATTCCGGTGGATCATCGTCATGTCTGCTCACACCAGGTCACATCTAATTCCATTGTCTCGGATGTCCTGCACGAATCTTGTTGCTGTTTTGCCACCGGTGAATGAAACGACCGACAAGATTCGTTGCAGGGCGCATTTGGGGTGGTTGACTTCCTCTTTAGATGCGATGCAAAGAAGTTGTGGCATCTTTTCGCTTACAACCTTGATGGCGGATAAAAGCGAGGTTGACCGTTGGTGAGAGCGGCTGCACGATAACAATGGCTAACGGGACAAGTAATTACTAGTGCTGGCTCAGAACTAACTGAGATTGCTCTCCAGCTTTTTCGCTATGTGTTGCTTGATACATATTCAGTCAATCGTACGTGGTTTGCATACATTCAATCATGCTATCATATCACATTTTCCGCGGCAGGATCATATCCGACGCACAGATGACGTGTCGTGAACGATGGGTAAATCGCGGGATGCTGTTTGAAATATCTCTAGAGTTACCCATCATTCCCAGGTCGGCGTCAAGATGCTAGCATCACGACGTCGTAGAGATATTCTCACATCGCAGCGGTAACGATCAATATTCGCCCGTCCTAATGTTTACGACTCGCTCATTGGCGAAGTAGGTGTTGTCCTCTAGAGTCGTAGTACTCGCGGTCCATACGATTTTCTGGAGGCGAGATTGATACATCTCCTGGCATGTAATAAGACACAAGTCTCAGAGTTGTGAGTTGGGTGCGCAAGTATGAGCATACTAGGTCTTACAATTGCAGTATACCATTGGCATGTACGTAAATGTAATTCAAGACCTTGACAGTTTTCGCGTTCCTGACCGGAATATGCGAGCCGCGCGTCGATCAATTGTCCTGCGTGAAGCCTACTTCATTCAACTTACTTAGTGAGAGTGGCTGATTGATGTATAATGCAGCATGCGATGGGTGGCATAGGTTACTCTGCCGTATTCCTCTTTGACACATTACGATGACCTTCAAGTTGCATTCCTTCTCATCAATATTCCTGATACGGATGTAAGTCGTGAAGAACCGAAATACAACTTCGTCTCTAGCTGATAGCTTGCACGAATGCACTGTGCCAGAACGCCCGCGCAGGTGGGAAACCAGTGCACGCCGGTTGGTTGTGACTGATATGACATTAGACTATTTTTGCTAAGAGATTTATCAAGGATTTCATTAACTTATTTTAAGAGTTGTTCATTTTACACCAAACCTTAACAAAAAAGAATCAGTTAACACTTAGCGAAAATTCCTAACTTGAAATGGATCATATGGTAACTTTGTTCGCAACCGACATCCTGCACGTCTGTGACGATGCGCGTACACATTGGATGCCACCTTTCTATATGTTATGACGTGCATGCCCTACTCTACTACGTCACGACAACACAGCTATAAGAGCTCACTAGCAGGCGTTACAGGCTTTGTTGACTGTATCTGCATGGCATGCTCACCAAAATTGCCATAATGACTCTCGGTCTTGCAGGGACCATAGGTAAGCTTCTGTTATACGATCACCACCCTGATTGGGGTGTGGCCGTCCGACTTTAAGTTGGTTTGTTTGGTCTTCTTCGTGCCGTCTCTTCAAGTTCAACGTTCAATGCCAGACCAGTGAAAGATGTGATAAAAGCCTGTCTGTCTTTACCGTACAAGTAGTAAATTAACCCCCATCACTCATTCATCATGATCGACCTCTTCCCCTTCGAACTCGTATCTCTCGCGTCGTTGCTGCCCCGCACGCAGTAGCAACCTTACATATTGGAGCCCACCGCGAGGGGAATTGATTTCGATCGCCCCCACACCCCCATCTTTCCTCAATCCATATCATCTAAACTTCTTTCACCACCCGCCCATCGTTTCCGTTGCACCAGCGCCGCACGCCCAGTTTATCACCTCCCGCACGACTTTCTGCTCATCCATCAGCCCACTGTGATGCCACGAGATTCGCCCGGAGAATGCTGACCGTGGCTTCGTCGGAGACAAAGCTCTTCAAGAACGCTGACCATGGCTTCGTCGGAGACAAAGCTCTTCGAGAATGCCGACCATGGCTTCGTCGGAGATACAGCTCTTCGAGAACGCCGACCAAAGTCTGGTGGACAGTGCCTGGGCGGTAAGGAATTGTCGAACAGCATCCATTTGTTGTTATGGTACGTTCATGTTAGGTAGCACATTTATCGTTGTCAACTTAGTTTTACCGATTCGATACTTAGTGCTCATCCATTTCACACTTACACTGCACACTTAGTGAAGCGCCATTTTACATCGTGAAAAATGCAAAATCTCAAACAGTCAACTATATATAATATACCATCTATAGTATTTCTGATAAACGAATGTGATCATTTGAATATACAAATGAAGTGAGTGGGTGGTAAAGAAAGGAGAGGAGAGGACGAGCCAAATGGATCAGCGAGCTGGTTTGAGCGGGCGGTAGGAGGGGGAGGAAAATAGTCGTTGCACAGTCAGGCACGAAGACGAACGCGGTGCAGACTTTCAATCGTCCCTATCTTGTAATTTGTCTGGCAACTGCGATGCCAGCCACCTCAATGCACCAGACAGTATAATGAAGATGACATATACTGCGTTTCCATTCAGGAGATTATGTTCCTTTGAAAATGCAAAGAGCGAAGTCGCCAAAGCGGGCCCGACGGCACGGGCCACTGACGCACTGGTTTGATTAAGACCATAGATAGCACCGAGGGCGTTCCTTGCGGGGGTAGAGGCTGTGATAAATAGGTAGCCAGTCCCTGCAAGTAATGATAAGTGAGTAACTGGTAATGACAGGGTTCCATCGTAGTATTCACCATATGCCATGTCCCATATAACCATCATAACTAGCTGACCGAGCAAAGCAAACGTGACTGCATGGTCAACCGCCCCCCTCGCGCGTACAAGCCATGACAATACAGGAAAGACGATCATGATTGGTGCGAAGCACGATACTGACAAACAGAATAGACGTTTTGGACCAAGCCAATCGACTAATTTGGCCAAGAACAGTGCCTGAAAAACACCATTCACAATGCCATACACCGCCAGGCACAAACCAATGGAAGAAGGAGCAAAACCAACGCCGCCAAGGTCGGTAGGTGTCGATAAGAACAGGGGCAAGAGCGCCATGAGAGAAATGCCAAGGAAGGCGAGCATGGCATTGTTTGCAATTGCAATAACAATGTTCGGTGTGAGCATAGACCGCAAGGGCATATGTGCCATGGATTTTTGCCCCAGTGTTTCACTGTCGGCACCACTCGAAATGCACCACTTTTGTCGATGCTTGGTTGGCAATGTCTGCAAATTGTAAGTAACATGCACGATGAGATACATATTTAGGACCTACTTCTTCTAGGAAGAATAACTGTAGGGAAAAAGTCAATAAAAGCAGGCATGCAGACACTGCAGAAGGCAGGAAGTATGGATATTTCCCCCAAAACGGATGCGCGAATAATGCGGGCCAGTGATCTTGTGGTCGTGCGAGCGTTCCGCCGATTAAAGGGCTGATATGCGTATTTCACCATTGGCTAGCTCGATAGTCAATGATTTCACTTACCCAACAACGGCCCCAAAGTACCAGACGACCGGAATCAAAGCATATCCCTGAGCCATATTTGTGGAGTCCGTCAATTCGCCTATCATAACCTTCATGACTCCAGCATTGCCGTTCAGTATACCGCACATGCAACGACTAGAGAAGGTATGTCAGTAGTGCAGATACCTCCTTCAGCTGAACACATACGTGACGACAAGGCTCCAGAAGTTTGTCGAGAGGCCGAAACATAGTATCGACACACAAGCACCTAATACTCCCATTAATAGGACTGGCTTGCGTCCAATGCGATCGGATAATCGACTCCACCTCAGCACTGTCAGTGCCTGTGCAACAAAGAACAGGGAATCCTGTCAATTGTATGAGGGGAGGTAACTCTCACGGGTCATAATGTCGGCACCTACAATTATTCCTGCATAATATCCCACAGCCGCATCGTCGTCTCCAGTGATGCCAAGGTCTTTGATTAACTTGTAAATAGTGTCAAAAACCGGTGACGCAGAACAACACGATGTCACTACGAAGTCATACCTGATTAATATATGGGAATATAGACATCGAAGCAATAGGTTCCCCAAGCTGATAGAGCATAAGGAGGCCTATCTGGAACTTTGGAAGAGGAGTTTTGGGCTTTTTCGAGACCCGGAGCAGAGGCGTGGTCTCGCCCGCCATACGAGGAGACTCGGTGTCCATCTGGCAAGTCTACGCTGAAAAGGCTTTAAGTTTGTAAGTCTAGATGGAGTCTTGATGTGGACATGAACAGTACCAACTATGATATTGACATGTACTTATAGCCTGCGTGTTATAATTATAGTTAGCTGTTGGAGCGAAAGATAACATACCATGTGTCCAAATTATTAAAACGAAGACAAATGGTGACATATTACCGTAAGAGTACTATAGTCTATTAGGACGCGTACTTGGCAAGAGATGATATGGCCGCTTGCCTTTACTTTTCGGTTCCCAGGGAGAGTAACTTTGCATGGAGTCTGCGACGCCATGAGTAATTCGGTCCCGAAGATCCGCTGTCCAAATCAAGATACCAGCACTGCCGAGTGCTCGTCAACCAAGGGAATGAAAGTATACAATATATGCAATGATATTCATATTTGTCGTTCGGTTCAAAGACTTGAAGAACAGCACCTACCCACTGTGACGATGGCCCGGGGGATGAATAAGGGCACGGGAACTTTCATAATCTCCCGGCGCCATCAACAATGGAGCACTGAACAAGAATCGTGCTGAGAGTCCGGTATCGCTCAGTGTTGAGATAGCCAATCAGTGGACATGGCCCGTGCATAGATGGTAGCGGAGTATCGGAGATTAAGGGTAGCGGACTCGGAGCATCCTAGTTTTGAGTATAACTTTATTTATGTTCATTCCTTAGTCCTTTTCAGTATCTCGGTGTCTCGCATATGCTGTATTTTAAATTTTTAGTTGATCTACCGTCAATTGCAGCCCGGCTCCTTGTCTGTCAAGGAGTCGTTCTTCGCTATAGCTTCAAAGCGTTTCGAACCCAGCAAGGCCCATTGGAAAGCGAGACTCTAAAAATAATAAGAGACTCGCTCACTCCAAATGCATGCCTTCACCACTGAGTCGTAGACATGTCGCATACCGACACTGTCAAAGCACAGAATCCCGACACTCAGGACTCCGGAGTGCCATGCAGTAGTTCTGGTTGCGCAAAAAGCATGGCCTCAAGGCCCAGATGACTGCCGATCAGAGACAATGCAAAATGCATTAAGAGGGAATCGAACCCCCGGCGGGTCGATGGCAACGACCCAGGTTACCACTACCCCATTAATGCTTTGATTTTCAGATCCAGCTAAACTTGACAACTCCTTGGCAGGCCAAAGCTCTCTCATTTCCAGGCTCCTACCCACCACAGCTGGAGAGGTTGAGGGCGGTCTAC